>APFE030115059.1:35224-147453 GCA_000404065.3 Pinus taeda | reverse complement strand
GCTCAACTCTTTTATTGTTTTTGCTAAGATAGGAATTTCCTTAATGGCTTGTAACAAGGGAATCTTGATATAGAAATTTTTCAATTCATCTAGGAAATTATAGTCAGGCAACCAAATTTGTTTTTCCACTCCTTTGTCAATTTGTAATCTTTCAGGAAAAGGAGGTGTGGATAGAGATGTAGGTAGCTCAACTATAGGAGTTTTGGGGGGTAATTCTTTTTCTTTTCCTTTCTAAATGTTTGGGTTTTGAAGAGATGCTTCAGAACCTTTATTGGTTACAAGAGAATCTTCCTCAGAAATGCTTTGTTTTTGAACATCTATGGAAGGTTTATCCAGAACTCTGCCTGATCTAAGTTGTACATCATTAAGAGGAGCGATCATATAGGCAGGAATTGAAATTGTAGACCTTCCAACATAAAAGCATTTTGAGGATTTTTATTATTGGGGTTCGGCAATGGTTGAGAAGGAAGTTGATTTGATTTTTGTTGAAGCAAGAGTTGAGAATTTGAATTTTGTTGAGAGGATTGTTGTTGTTGTGGAAATGGCAATGATAATTGAGGATTTTGATTTGGAAATTGTGGGACTTGTTGATTTTGAAAAGATGGAGGATATTGGTAAAATTGAGCAAATCTCCCATAAGGATTCTGCATACCTTGCATCCATGCTTGAAAACCATTTTGAGGCTGGGACCAAGGTTGTTGCCAAGGATTCCAGTTTGGTGGAGGTTGAAAATTCATAGGGTTGTTAAACCCTTGATTTTGTTGCCCCTGCCAAGGTCTCCTTGCAACAAAACGGAGAGATTCAATGGTACTTGGATCCTCCTGAAAGACAGCTTTGAGACCATGGATTGAAGGACAATCCTTGGTTTCATGACTCTCTGAGAGCAGATCACACATGTTTCTACAACCTTTGCATCCAAGGGACACTCCCTTAGAGCATGTTTCTTTCTACATTTTAAGCAAAAGATAGCTAAAGATTCAGATTCTGCTTGTTGTTTATTATGGATCTTAAGAGTGTCTAGTTGCTCACTCAGACTTCCTAAGATATCAGTTTTGAATTCATCAAGCATATTGCCTATCTCAGCCCTACTTACTGATCCGGTTGCAGATTTGTTTGCTCTGAGGAGAGAAGGATCTCTAGGCCCTTTTTGAGTTTTATTCTTCCCCCGTGAGAGATGAACACATAGCTCTGCTATATCATGAAGTGGAAGTTGAGATATGTCTCCTTTTCCCATCATGTTCAAAATATCTATCCATTCATCTCTTCAGTTTTCCTCATCCAAGTTACTCATTTTTGCTCTTTTTAGATTATATTGAAATCTTTCAAGTAAATCTTCCAAATTTTCATCTTCTTTTTGTACCATCTTGAATACCTTATCCTTGTGATTGGTGGGCATACAATAGTCCAAATACCTATCCAAAAATGTTTGTTTCATATCATTCCAAGACCTAATGGATTGAGTGAGTAATCCCATGAACCATTTCAATGCTGCCCCTTTCAATGTTGAAGGGAACAGTTTGAGTTTTTGAGCATATTCCATATAATCATAAGTTCGACATACGACCTCAAACTCAAATAGAAATGCCTCAGGGTCCTCATTTCTTGACCCATGAAATTTTGGGAGGACGGATGGCGAAATGTTTTTCATTGTTGCTCGGGATTCATCATCATCGACTATGGGAAATCCAAATGAATCATCTCCATTCCTATTTCCTCCATTGTTACCTCTACCTCCTCCATTATTTCCTCCTCCACCTCTACCTGTACCTCTACCTCCTCCAAGTCCAGTTTCTCTTTCTTCTGCCATGGTGGTTTCTTCAGAGACCTCAAAGTTCTCTGGTTCCTCTACTAAGGGTGAATGAGGAAGAATTTCTCCTTCTTCTTCAGGTGATTCTATTTCTTCAATTACAACTTGTCCCCTTGTGGAAGAAAAGAAAGAATCTCCTTCGGATTCAATAGGTGGTATGGGAGAGTCTACTACTGCCTCTTGGACTCCAGGAAACCTAGAGCTAGGAGTATGAGTTGGAGATGATGAAGGTGTCTCTTGCCTATTTCTTGAAGTGGATGGAGTTGTGAAAATCGAACTTCTAGCTCCAGCTAAAAACCTTCCCCTAAAATCTCTTGCTCTATGCATATCATTTTTATTTTTTCCTTCAAGTTAAGGTAATAATTCTTTTTCTGATCTTCCAGGTCACTCTAGGTGCAAGAAGAGAGCATACTAAAGGAACTATTAAACCAATAACTTTCTCTTTTCTGATCCTCCAGATCACTCTAAGTGCAAGAGGAGAGCATACTTCGGGAGGTTATTAATTTTCTTTTCTTGAAATTTTCTTGTTTTTATCTTCTTCTTTTTTTAGAATTGGCTACCCAATTTCCACTTCCCCGGAAACGACGCCAAAATGTTTGGTCAATTTAGTGTTGTCTAAATTGCTATCATAAATTGTAAACCCGGGGCTCGTAAGCTGATGAAGTGAAGTGTACAATATATACTTAAGTAGCCTTTCCTAGTTATTTTTTTCGTTTTTAGTTTTATGTCTAACTTATCTTCCTAATGTGATGTGATGAAGTTATAAACAAGTGATTGAATGTGTGTGTATGTGATGATTTCTAAATGCTTCTTGAATTTTAAAACAAGAAACTTGAACAATGACTTGAAATGGAATTAAAGCATCAAATGAAAGCAAAGCATTAAACAAAAGACTAATGGCACTAGTCCAATACCTTTACTGTTGATAGAAATGAAAATGATATTTACATTAACTCTGCTGAAAGTAAAAACACTACTCTAGCAATCCAAAAATTAAGTGACAAATCACACTACTTAATTCTCCCTTAACATTCTGCCTTTAGCTGAATTGATCATGTGAAAAAGAAGAGTTAGGAGAGAATTAGCAATATGAGTCTAAAACTAAATAAATCAAGCTGCAGTTAGATAATGTTTTGGTCCCATAAAAGTTAGTGAATTATGATAAATAGAACCATTAAGAGATTAACAACTTGACAAAACTTGATAAAGTAAACTAAGTAAAGAAACTAGCTAAGCAAGTAACTAGTGAAAATCAAAGCAAAAAGTCAGCAGTTGAGATAAGACAACTTCAGATGCCACTAGTGTTGGAAAGAAGTAAAAGCACACTGTCCCGGGCTCCTACTCAAAGCTGTAAAAACACACTGATTAGTCATGAAGATTGCAGAAATATAAAACAACATAATTCAAAACTGTACATTAATATACATGATTAAGTAAAGAAAAAGAAATGCAGGAAAGTAAATTCAAAGGCTACTGTACAATGGTTGTAGCAGACAGGAGCCCTCCATCCACTTCAACCAAGTAAAAGATCAGCTACGGAGATAGAAATAGAACTGTCTTCTTTCAATTAAATAAACTCATAATAAAACACAGTGGGAAGCGTAAAACACTTTATAAAAAGGTCTTCAAAACAGAGTTTATAGCAGCAAAATATTAACTATTCCAGACTAACTATTCAGCGTATAGAAACACTTTATTTATAGCAAGAACATCAACTTTCCTGTGTGTAAACTGAGCTAACTAACAGCTAGGAAAAGGACACGTTCAGCAGCACTGTGCACAGATCTAGGGAACGGTCATCATGGTTTAATAAATCTGGTGTTGGATCCTTGTCCCCTGCAGACTTCGTGGCTAAAGGAGAAGCCAGTTGTGACTTACGTGCTCCAACCGAACACGTAGAGCCATGCCACCGTTTGCAACCTTGTCATTTGACCAGAGCTACCTCCGCGTTGACCAGGGGTGTAGACGGCCAGTTTGGCTGAGCTGATAGCACACGTACCATGTACACAATCATACAAACTTGCCCATGTGGCTCTTTTCTCTGGAAGACACCTGGATCATATCAAACAAGAAAATGGCTGTGGAATTTGGGATCGGCTGCGGAATTAGAGATCGGCTGCGGAAACCTGTAACAGCTGCGGAATTGTAGTACTTTGAACCAAAATTCTAAACCAACAGTCAACCATTAGCACAATTAGAAAATCATGTTAAAAAGTCCTATAATACAATGAATTGAACAAGTTGATGAAGGAAATGATGAAAAAAGAAGGAAATGAGTAGGAAAAGGCTGTTGGGAGGATGGGTAAATGAGTGCAGGTTTGAGGCCCAACAGAAGCAACACCCAGAAAGTCGTCCAAAGAAGTATGGAGGAAAAGGAAAGTAGAAAACAGTGGCAGCAGCACAACAAGACCTTAGATCAAATTCGGGAGATGAAGTGCTAGTCACAACAGCGGGAACAAAAGGTACCCTTACACCTCCTGTTGATTATAAATCACATGAAAGCACCAGTTTTGTAGATGAGTCCCTTTCAAATGATAGAAAAAGAATTGAATTATTTCATATCAGAGTTGTAGTAAATCACACCGAGGTTGAAACTCTGTTTGATACTAGGTCTCAAGAAAATCTAATTGTAAAATCCCTCGTAAAGAAGCTTGGCTTAGAGACAAAACCACACCCAAAACCTTACCCACTAAGATGGATACATGATAAAGCTAAATTGAATGTAACCCAGCTGTGCAAGGTAAAATTTGTGATTGTGTCTAAGCTGGTAGATGAAGTAGAGATGGATGTAATACCATTGGATATCTGTGGCATGGTATTAGGGAGCACATACATGTATGACATAAAAGCAGTCTTTTTCCGCCATGAGAATAAATACCGCATCACCAAGGATGAGGTAGAATACATAGTGAGGGTTCATAAAAATAAGATTAATGCCAACCTCGTAAGCCTTGGGCAAATGAAATGACTGGTGAATTCCAGTAAAACATGAATGCTTATGGTCATAAGGGAGAAAGAGGCCGAATTTGCTGATGCGTTCCAAGGCTGCGATGGGAATCATAAATAGGAATTAATGGAATTAATTTCTAAATATATTGAAATGTTTCAAGAGCTAAAGGGACTACCTCCGAAGAGGGAAATCCAACATGAAATTTAATTATTGCATGATTCCCCTCTGCCAAACATCGGCATGTACAGGATGTCGACAGTTGAAATGGAGGAGATCAAGTGGCAAGTGCAACAATTTCTAGACCAAGGCGTAATCAGATCAAGCTCCTCTCCATGCTATTAGTCGATCGTTCTAGTGCCAAAGAAAGATGGCAACTGGAGGATGTGAATGGACTACTGCGTGCTCAACAAGGTATCGGTGAAAAATTGCTATCCCCTCCCATGCATAGATGATTTATTAGACTAATTAAAGAGTGTTGTATATTTCACAATGTTGGATTTACGTAGTGGCTATCCCTAGGTCAGAATTGCAGAGAAAGACATGTGGAAAACCTCTTTCAATACCAAGTAGGGGTTGTTCGAATGGATGGTGAAGCCATTCAGGCTTTGCAATGATCCAACCATATTTATACAGGTTATGAATAATATATTTCAGCCTTTAATTGATGAGTTTGTTCTAGTATATTTAGATGATATACTAGTTTTTAGAAAGAGTTTGTTTGAACATGTGATCCATGTAAAGAAAGTTCTTGATGTGTTGAAAAAAGAAAAACTCTTTGTAAAATTGTCAAAGTGTGTGTTCGAGAAAACCTCTTTGGTTTAGCTAGGTCATATTGTTGGTCATGGTCAGATAAAAATTGATCCCAATAAATTTGAAGCAATTGTAAATTGGCCTAATCCTACTAGTGTAACCGAGGGCTAGAGCTTTCTTGGTGCAGTCCAGTATTGGAGGAGATTTATTGCTAATTTCTCTATTATTGCAGCACCTTTACACACATTGAAAAGTGTGAAACAGGTCTTCCAATGGGGAGGAAGACAACAAAAGTCCTTTGAAACATTGAAGGAAAAAATTAGCACCACGCTAATCTTAGCCTTACCCGATCTTCAACAAAAATTTGAGATCAGAATTGATGCCAACGATTATGCCATGGGAGCTGTACTGATGTAGAAAAAGAAGCCAATTTGTTACCATTTTGAGAAGTTTTCTCAAGCTGTGATAAACTATCCCACCTATGACAAGGAACTTTATGCCTTGGTGCAGAGTGTGAAAAAGTGGAAACACTATCTGATCGGCAAGGAGACTATCATCCATATAGATCATCAGCCCTTGCAATACCTTCAGTCACAAACCAAGTTGCAGCAATCTCATCATTTCAAGTGGATGGGCTTTCTTCAACAGTTTCATCTAGTAATAAAGTATAAGAAGGGCATTAGCAATAAAGTTGTTGATATGCTATCTCGCCCTCCTATTTTTGCTTCTATTATTTTGCATATGCTTCATTATCTTTTGAAAGTTATGCTGAACATTATGCTAATGATGATGACTTTAAGGAGGTTTATGCAAAACTAACCCATGGTTCACAGGCGAACAACTATCACCTGCAGGGGAAATTGTTGTATCACATTGGTAAATTGTGTATTCGCATAGGAGAAAGAGTACATGTAATTCGAGAGGCCCGCACCTCTCTCGTGTCTGGACACTTTGGTGTCGAAAAGACTTTATTTCATGTACAAATATTTTGTTTTTGGCCTCATATGAAAAAAATTATGAATCGTTATGTAAAGGGTTGTGTGATGTGTTTTGTTTCAAAGCTCTTTAATAGAGAACTCGAGCTCTACACACCACTCCCTATTTCGACTCATCCATGGGAAAGTGTTTCAATGGACTTTGTAGGAGGTTTACCTTTGTCTAGGAAGAGTCACGACTATTTGTATGTCATCGTTGACCTTTTTAGCAAAATGTGTATTCTTATGCCTTGTAAAAAGAAGATTACTGCAAAGTAGACTGCTTCTCTTTTCTTTCAGCATGTTTGGGTGCACTTTGGATTACCCATGTCAACTGTGTCAGATTGGGACTCTCGCTTCCTTGGAGAGTTTTGGACCAGCTTGTCGAGGATGATGGACATCAAACTGAAAAGAAGCATGACATTTCACCCGCAAACCAAGGGGTAGATAGAGGTTGTTAACCGTACCATGCTACACTTATTACGAGGCTATTGTGGGAAACATCCCAAGTTTTGGGATGAACATCTCCCCTATATACAACATTCCTACAACCGAGCAGTGCATTCATCTATGTAGCGTTCACCATTTGAGACATGCTTGGGTTACCTGCCAAAGGACCCCTTTGATATGGTCTTTGGAAGTGAGGATGGCTCCAGTGGATGTAATGATAAGGACAAAGATCAACAGTTCATTCAGCGAATCCAATTGATTCACCAAGAAGTGCAAGAGCAGTTGGAAAAAAGTCAAGCTCGTTACAAGGCTTGACATGATAAACACCGAGTTGACCATCAATTCCAAGTGGGTGACAAGGTGTGGTTCCACATCAACAAAGATAGGATGAAGGGAGAAGGAAAGAATTTGTGCCCAATCCGGTATGGACCATTCACCATATTGGAGAAGATTGGGAACAATGCCTTTCATCTTGACTTTCTGGTATATATGCAAATGTACTCAGTAGTGAATGTGGAGAACTTGAAGCTGTATGAACCACCTTCGATCATGGATACTAATGAGGTGGGCACAGTTCCTACTGTTGATGACTTTGCACCAGAATATCTCGATGAGTTTCCCGAAGACATCATCATCGATAGAAGAACCAAGAATTCATGGTGAGGAGATGTAGAATACCTTTGACTTGGATTCAAGGGAATGCATCCCAGCAAGGCCAGATGGCTGGAGAAAGAGAAAGTGAGGGAACAGTTCCCTCACTTGCCAATTGACTAATGAAAAGGTTTTAGCGGTCGAAAAGCTCCACAATGGGGAGGATTGATCCAGGTGGATCTTCAGATAAAATGACATCGAAATCAAAGTGATTGGAAGGAAGTCAACTCAGGATTATAGCAGAGATCTTGTCTTCTTGATTCTAACGAAAAAAAGTTACTTCAATTTGAGTCCAGATGATGAAGTTACCACATAAAGAAGGATTCTTTTATCCTTAAGAAAATGAGGATTTTCCTTTGAAAATGAGTCTTAGGCCTTTAAGGCCAAATCACAATTGGAGGTCATATAGAGGCAGACTTAAGCTTTGGGCAGTGTAACCCCCGATCACCGATCTCCGATCAGATTGGATCCGCGAATCAGAGGCAACTGGATCAGAGGTCTTACACATAGGTATACCAACAGTGGTAGGTTGCGATCAACAATTAATCTGATCAGCAATCATTATCAGAGCGATATGTGAGGGAACACTGATGCGATTGGCCAATGCCGATATTAGTGATCGGCGATCAACGGTCGGTCGTTCTCGATAACCAGGACAGGGACACCGCTTGATAGACTGATTTGCGACCTCATCGCGGCCCTGATACAAAATATGAGCTCAATTTGATGTTTTTTGAAGTCTGATAAACGGTTTTGGATCGGATTTTCAGTGTTTTTCGGGATTTTGAGATCTTATCGCCTCAACGATAAAAAATACCATTTTAAGAGGCGGTTTCACCCATCGATCCTTCCATGAAACTGGTCTCCATTGTGGGCCAGGAAAGCCTCGATTTAAATGGGGTCTTGTCCAAAAATCCATTATACAACACAATCGAGGGAAAGAGTAGAGGAGGAGGCAATTATGGTTGCATCACGTTGTTTCGCAGGAGGCCGAGAGCACATATTGGTATGTTTTAGATAGTTTACATGACTCCATCCCCTTTCATTATGGCGAGATGCTTTGGTTTCGTTTACCTCTCCATCTCAAGCATCCATTTCATAGGCCATCTTGCATATTGGAGGAATAATCCTCTTTGTGGACAATTTGATGAATGTACTTTTGTTCTTTCATGCCATTTAATAAGAAAAGCCTCCCCATTGTTGAACTGGGCTCGAAGATGTATTCTGAATTGGACAAACTCTGTTATCAAGCCTTGGTGTCTTCTTTTGTGCCTTTTATGTGTTTACTTCTTCTTATGTGCACATTTTTGTGTTAAGCTGCAATTTTACATGTGATTAATTTTTATACATCTAAGAGTGAAACATCCTGGATCAATATGTCTAAACATAGTTGTTCTTTCAATGGGGATAGACTAGCTTCAATGAAGAGGATAGAATAGGGAGTATTTCCCTTGATCTTCAGGTCACAGGTTATGAATTGTTTTTGGATCATCTCAATATTTCTCCACGACTCTCTAGATATATTGAAACCCCAAACTTCACATTTGTATAAGATAACAGGGGTGATGAGAATCTCAAAGAGGAACCTTCTTTTACTCCAAAGTTAAAGATATACCGACTTACAATTGTTTTCAAGATCATAATAATCATTCCAACCTCCAATAATTATTTTCTTGACGTTATACTTCCATTTGAGATGATGAGGAATGTTAATACCCACATATTTATAAGAAGAAACCTACTCTAGACAATGGTTACCATAGATGAAACTTCCATGGGTAATCTTTTTGGATTTAATGATTATGACTTTAGTCTTATCGGTATTAACTGTCATACCCATCTTGGAGCAATAGACATGTAGAGTCTTAAGTTTCTTGTCTTGATCAACATGGATTTTTTCAAGAAGAATGATATCATCAGCATAGAGAAGAAAAGTAATTATTATAGCAGTGAGGTCAGTTCCCTTGCAACCCGCAATTTCTAGACACTCTTCTACATTATTGATGTAAATACCAAAACGGGTAGGGGAAAGGGGGCACCCTTACTTAACCTCAATATTGTAGTTAATATCTTCAGACCACCCTTCATTGGTCTTAATCTCAGAAATGAAAATATCGCAGAGGAATATCACAACAATCCTTAGTTCAGGAGGAAAAATGATCTCTTCAAGTCTCTCCTAGAGCTTATCTGAAGGGTCAATGTCGAAATCTTTTCTAAAGTCCAAAACAATAAAAGGGATCAGTTTTACTATTGCAAAATTGAATCCTCTGAAATGATCCTAAGAGTGACAAGGTGGTCAATAGTTGAATGATGTCTCCTAAAACCATCTTTCTCTTTATCCCTTTTATCCTGCTTCTCAAGCCAAAGGTTAAGCTTCTTTTCTAAAATGAGCCCATAAATCTTGACTAGGATGTGGCTAATCATAATGGTCCTATAGTTAGAGGGAACAATTTTGTCCCCATTTTTGAAGATAGGCACAATAAGGCTTTACATCGAAAGCTTAGGGAAGTCATGTTTTATAGCCAAATTGAGAAGCTTGTGAAGCTGAGGAATGAGGATAGATCTTCCCATTTTAAAGATCACATCTTGGTATCCTTCAATATCTTAGCTTTCTCATTATTGAGCTTATTAATCCTAGACTCAACGTCTTCTAAAGAAAATATATCTTCCATAATATGAGTGCCTAAGATGGTTCCCATGGTGTCTGGAGAGCCATACAATTTCTTAAGATAGTTATCCCAATTTTCTAAGCGGATATAATGATTATCTTTAGCTTTATGAAGAAGCTCATTCCGCCAAAACTTTCTAGGCGCAGCTTTAGAAAGGTGGAGAAGACGCTCCTATCTCTTACTAATATAATAACTCTTATAACTCTTGATGGGAGCTTTGTATATACTTATGTTCTTGAGCTTAATTATTTCATTAGGGGCATCTCTGATTGCTTTCGTGACAATTTTACAGTATTTTCCATACCAAGGATTGGAATTTCTATTAATCTTCTTATACAAAGTCTCATTAGAGGATTTTCTAATGGTCTTGGAAAGGGTAGTAGTAAAATGGTAATAGATTTGATCAATGTTGTTATTATAAGTTAGAGAGCCTAAATACCTATCTAAATCCCTAAAGAAAAGGTCGAAATTACTTCTATCGAAGGGAATGTGTCTTTTTCTTTCACTGGTCTCTTACATGTGGGTGGTATGCATAACAAGAATGAGGGATAAAGACAAAGGTTTGTGGTCAGATTCAGGCTTGTACCCATTAAGAATCTCA
Organism: Pinus taeda; assembly: GCA_000404065.3. Classification (NCBI taxonomy): domain Eukaryota; kingdom Viridiplantae; phylum Streptophyta; class Pinopsida; order Pinales; family Pinaceae; genus Pinus; species Pinus taeda. The sequence continues at coordinate 136,601 of APFE030115059.1, read as the reverse complement.
AATTTTGTAATGTGGTTGAAGAGATGGAAGTCAAAAATCACATAATCCACAATGCTGCTACCCAACCCATGGTGTAAGGCCTTCGGAGATGTGCGACAGTTGGGCGCCGGCCGACTGGGCACGCGCACACAGGCACGGTGTTGTGTGATGCGACGGAGGCTATGCACGACCGAATGAAGGAGCGACTGACCGGTTGTGTGATGGAACGACGGAGGAACCTTGCGACGATATGCAATGATGTGCGACACTTGGTGAACGACTAAGTGTGGAGCGATGGTTATACCCATGCGTGGAGCACTTGCGGTGGGGCTTGGACGACCAACGATGGCAGTGAGGCCGAATTTGTAAAGCGCCCGAACGGATGTGTGTATGGAGTGTGTGGGCAGTCGGTTGGGTAGCCCACCCACACTCAATGATGTGTATATATATGTTGGCGCTTGGAGCATTCAACTCATCCAATTGAACTCACTCATTGATCATACGCACTTCGCTCTTGGACAAGAGGGACTTGTGCACAGATTTGAGGAGAGGCAAGCGCATAAGTCATGCGCTCTCCTTGGGATAACGCACTTGGTGAAAACGCTCTTGGAGGAAACTGAAAGCATTGGGCAAGACATGCCTGGGGTTATCGTGCGGAGGTGTTGGTTGTGCCAAGACTTGGCGAGGGTGTCTTGGTGGCTCAGGTGAGCGCCCGCCCATCGTGCAAGGGTGCACGAAGATTGTATTGATTGTAAAATTGGCTAAGTATGGGACTTGGTCTTGCCAAGGCATACTTGTGTATTGTAAGCTGATATTCTTAATATATTGTTGGGCGGCCTCATTGTTTAGGGAGTTTCCCCTCCCTTTTATACTGTGCAATTATGTTGTCATTTATAATTGCTGTTGATAATGAATAAAGTATGGGTGTTCATTGGTATAAAGGATAACTAATTATACTTGGTTGAGAATCACAAACCAAGTAGGAGTAAGTGGATAGGCATAGTCCATGTGCACGAGGTTTGTTAAAAAGAAAGTGTTCGGTGGTGCCGCACCTCCCCGACACAGCTGAAAGACTACCGTAGGCTTGGGGGCGTGATAGGTGGTATCAGAGCAGCTGATTCGGGCATTGAAGGTTGAAGGTGGTATCAGAGCTTGTTGAACAAGTTCAGGTTTGAGCAGGGTTGATCGTGGTGAAGTGCAGGTGTGGGAACACTTGGAAGAAGTGACTGTGGTGACAAGTACTTGCAGAGGAAAGAGGTTGGTGAAACACTTCCTGATAAGTGTTGCATCAAGGACTTGGGTTGCGGGTGAAGATTTTGTATGGTCGAGATTAGGTTGCAAAGAAGGAAAAGGCTATTGGAAATGGTTGAATCTCAGATTGGGTCTAGTCGTGATGCCAAGGACACTACCCTTGGGTTTATTGAGAAACTGTTGGAGAAGATAGAGGACTTGGAAGCTTACTGGAATAAGAAGATTGACTTGGTCGTGAAAGAGAAAGAAGCAACTTTGCAGATGAAGGATGAGCTTGATGAACTCCGAACTCAACACGAGTACACTGATCTTATGTGTACACAAATTGAAGTAAGGGTCAAGGAGGTTGAAGAAGCAAGGGACCAGGGTCTTGCAGAGATCGTGGACTTGAAGAAATCTCTTGATGAAGCCAGAGATGAGATCGTAGTGTTGAAGAAGGCCATGAGGTATGGCTCAGGTGGAGGAGTGCCTCATGTGAAAGTCAAGGAACCGGAATCGTTCGATGGTACAAGGAGTGCAAAGACTCTTGGTAACTTTCTATGGGACATGGAGCAATACTTTGAAAGGTTGGGTCTATCTTATGATGAGAGAAAGGTCAAGGTAGCTGCTCAGTTTCTAACAAAGGATGCTAAGATGTGGTGGCGAAGGAGAATGGACCAGATTTCCAGTGGCAGTGCTAGTGACATCACTTCGTGGGATGAGATGAAAGGAGCTTTACAAGCCCATTTCAGTCCTCAGGATGAAACATGGGAAGCAAGGATGAAGATAAAATTCATAAAGCAGACAGGGAACCTTCAGACATATCAGCGGGAGTTTGCAAGTGTGGTCCTAGAACTTCCTGACATGGCGGAGAGGGACAAGGTGTTCAATTTCATTATTGGGTTGAAGCCTTGGGCACGCGAAGAGGCAGAGGATTAGAACACTTGAAGAGGCTTTTGCTGCTGTGGACAGGTTGGTGGAGCATTATGATGAGACTTCTAATGATAGGAAGAAGAGGTCCGACAAGCCGAAAGAGAAGAAAGATGATGCTTTGAAATCGGATGACAGTTTGAAGACGAAGAAGGTCTTGAAGTGTTGGATATGTGTTGGACCACATACGGTGAAGAATTGTACTTCTAAACCGAAAGTGGCTGCGATTGCACAATCTAATGCGAATGAGGAAGGTGCTTCTGTGGGGATGATGCAGATACTTGGTGCTGCTGCAGCTACAGAGGTGATCTATGAGAAGGATCCTGAGAGGAATAAGTTGGAGTATGTTCGGATGAAGGGTGGAGGTGCTAATGTACTCACTATGGTGGATAGTGGGGCTTCTCACAACTTCATGGGAGAAGATACTGCGAGAAGGATTGGGCTCAAATTTGTACCTATCAAGGCACAAATGAAGACAGTGAATTCTCCTCCGTATGAAGTTCTTGGTGTAGCTGAAAAGGTGGACACAACACTTGGTGAATAAAAAGGGAAGGTTGACTTCACTATACTGTGGATTGATGACTATGAGGCTGTGCTGGGGATGGAATTCATGAAAAAATATGATGCTATGATTGTTCCACATTTGAAGAAGCTTTACATTTACGATGGAAGGGAAGATGTACCCATTGGTGTGCCTACCATTGGAGTAACAAGGCCTGATTGTAAGTTGGCAGTGATGCAAATGGAGGATGAGAAGAGAATGGGTGACATGAGTAAGCGGTTGTCCATGGTTGAGACAAAGCTTACTAAGCAGTCATTGGTCATCAAGACACTTTCAGATAGTATCCTGGATTTATCAAGAAGACTAGAAGTGGTTGAGGATGATGATGATGATGATGAGGCATATGTGAGGCCGGATGTTCGAGAGGAGGAGCGGTTCACTTATCTACAAAGGATGGAGATTGAGGATCCTGATAGATGGATTGAGAAGATTAGTGACGGTGAGCCTTCCTGCTCTAACCCCTCCACATCTTCTTAGATGGACAAGAAGATGGGACTCATTGTTAGCTGCTCATTGCAGTGAGTCCTTAAAGCAGGTTTAGCAGGTATGATGGTGCAAGGATGGCTTGGCATCAAGCATCATGACAGGTTGCAGATGAGATGAGGGCTACTTCATGGACCTGAGCATGGTTTATTCTTTATGAGTTCAAGATGTGGCAGATGTTTTGAGAAACGACTAGTGGCGATATGAGTTTGTTCACTCTAATGATTTGAGCGTGATGGTTGGATTAGCTACCCAACTAGTTCAGACATGGGGTCCGGAAGTGCACAGAGACATGTTGGCATTATGTAGGAGTACCATGGCAGTGGTTCACATGGGACACATGATAGATTGATGTGATTATTGAGATGAGATGTTGGCTCATAGTGGAGATGTGTTAGCACTTGTTGGAGTATCATGGTAGTGGTGCACATGATGATGATGACATGATGGGGTTGACACATTGTTGCAGTGGACATGTAGCTTGATGGAGGGACTAACCTTCCATGATGGAGAGCAGCATGGGGAGATTGTGACAGAGTGGTCGATGATCATGGATATCTGATATATGACATACCGATGGGATGTGTACATTGGTATGGTTATCTTGGTGATAGTTGGTTGCTGAGGGGAGACATGGTGGAGATGGAGTTTTACATATGTTGCAGGGATGTTTGCCGTATGTGGAGGAGTTGACATCATGGATATTGATGACCTTGGAGGATGGTGTGTTGTCGAGGACAACAACGACTTCAGGTGGAGGAGGATGTAATGCCTTCGGAGATGTGCGATGGTTGGGCGTCGGGCGAATGGGCGCGTGCACACCGGCGCGGTGTTGTGCGATGCGACAGAGGTCGTGCACGACCGAACGACGGAGCGACTGACCAGTTGTGCGATGGAACGACGGAGGAACCTTGCGACGATATGCGACACTTGGTGAACGACTAAGTGTGGAGCGATGGTTATACCCATGCGTGGAGTGCTTACGGTGGGGGTTGGCTGACCAACGATGGCGGTGAGGCCGAATTTGTAAAGCGCTCGAACAGATGTGTGTATGGCGTGTGTGGGCAGTCGGCTGGGCAGCCCACCCACACTCAATGATGTGTATATATATGTTGGTTCTTGGAGCGTTCAACTCATCCAATTGAACTCACTCATTGATCATACGCACTTCACTCTTGGACAAGAGGAACTTGTGCACAGATTTGAGGAGAGGCAAGCGCATAGCTCATGCGCTCTCCTTGGGATAACACACTTGGTGGAAAGTGAAGGCGTTGGGCAAGATATGCCCGGGGTGATCGTGCGGAGGTGTTGGTTGTGCCGAGACTTGGTGAGGGTGTCTTGGTGGCTTGGGTGAGCGCCCGTCCATCGTGCAAGAGTGCACGAAGATTGTATTGATTGTAAAATTGGCTAAGTATAGGACTTGGTCTTGCCAAGGCATACTTGTGTATTGTAAACTGATATTCTTAATATATTGTTGGGCAGACTCATTGTTCAGGGAGTTGCCCCTCCCCTTTATACTGTGCAATTGTGTTGTCGTTTATAATTGTTGTTGATAATGAATAAAGTATGGGTGTTCATTGGTATAAACGATAACTAATTATACTTGGTTGAGAATCACAAACTAAGTAGGAGTAAGTGGATAGGCATAGTCCATGTGCACGAGTATTTTTAAAAAGAAAGTGTTCGGTGGTGCCGCACCTCGCCGACACGATTGAAAGACTACCGTAGGCTTGGGGGCGTGACACATGGAAACAAGTCATCCGACCGTAGAGGGGCCACTTGTTAATATCGTTACAAATGATTAGGTCCTGGGAAATACAAGGTTTGAGGAGCTCAGTGCCGAATAAGTTCTCGATTATGTCTTCAAAATTTCTCTTAAATATATTAGTTAAGTTACCATCCTCGTCAAGCCAGAAGGGGTCGACGTTAGAGTTGTTACTTAACATAACAGCTTGGTTAGTAGCAGTTTGAGCATTGAAGTCCCCAAGCAAAAGGATATTACCTTCAGTTGTTAGATTGTAGATGTCTTTTTCTAAGGTATTAAAATGACGATTCTTATCCAGTTTGTTTTTCTTACAGGATGTAGAGTTGATACGGTTGAAATAGAAAATTGCAAGAAGGACCCCATTGGTTGTAGAATCAGAGATCTCGATATAAATAATAATATAAGTAATAAAAATAAATAATTATCGATTAATATTATAAACGATTATTAATATAATGAATTAATCCAAGGGATTGATAATATAAAACCAAAGGAATAATATTAAACCCAGGTATCTAAACACTAAGATAAATATTATAAACCACAACCACATTTACTAATGTGATTGATATACTCAAGCACATGTACAACCACATTTACTAATGTGGTTGATATGCTCAAGCACATGTACAACCATATTAATAAATATGATTGATATCTTTTTTTGTTTTTGTTTTTTAAATAAAATTTAATAAAATCATTTAATTATCGTAAAAGATCTTAATCCTTACAAATCATAAATATCTTAAATATTAAGAAAATCAATTTATATGTCAAAAATTAATCAATGTATGCTCCTATAACATTTTTAAGCAATCTAGAAATTTAGTTATTGAAATTCTTTTATATATAGAGATAAAATTTTAAGTATCATTATTAGAATCTTTATCCATAAACACTCTCAAACTATTAAAATTTTCCAAACCAACAATTTTTCTATATCTATTTATTTAATAAGTTAAAAAAATAAATATAAATAATTATAATCATTTTTAATTTCAAATGGTACCAACTTTAATTATCAAGAAAGATTTAAATTGAGTATTTTATTTTATATTATTTTATTTTTATTTGAAAGATTGAAAAAAACAAAACAAAGCGCTATATATACTTCTCATAAACAATGAAATGTGAGCTAAAAATCAAAATCTATGACACTCGATTGAAGTGTGAGCTCAAAATCAACGTCTATGTCACTTTCAAAACATCGCGTGGCAAGAGGGACTTAAGTGCTAGCTTGGAAATATTAAAAATTTTAATGTCATTTATTTATCGACATCATGTCTTTTTAGTATTATTTTTTTTAGAATGTGATATGTGCAACCTCAGTTTTCTAGATATTTCATCCAGCTTGATACTTAAGTGCTAGCTTTGAAATATTAAAAAGTTTAATGTCATTTATTTATGAACATCATGTCTTTTTAGTATTATTTTTTTAGAATATGATATGCACAACTTGAGTTTTTTAGTTTTTTAGACATTATATTGATTTATGGTTTTAGAAACCGCGCTTTAGAGTATATAAGTCATTAAAATTATAGGTTATACTAGCTCTTAACATGGGTGGATGGTAGGCATTTAGGAGCATATAAATCATTAAAATCATAGGGAATCACACTTACTGTTCGCAACACCAACCCTTAACATAGATGGATTTTTGTCTACATAATTTGGAACCATTAACCTTCTCAATAATACACTTCATCACCAACTATATTCCCATGACCTAAACTAATTAAATTTTATAAATTTAATAATTTCATTTACTATTATTACATTTAATAATATTTATAAAAATAAACTAAATAAATTATATAACATCGATCATTATTATTTTTCTTCCGAAAATTGTATTAATTAAAACAAACTTAATCATGGAGTCTTTCTCATACTCAACTTCACTTAATTTATTATTTAATAATAAATTTTTAATAAAATTATAATTAAAAATACAATTTTATTTTAAAATTAAAAAAAAAGAAATTGTCAAAACTTTCAAAATTATTTTAGTTGTGTTGGAACAGATTGCATTTATTAAGTGAGATCTTGGACTTAATTTTCACATAACAGATTGTGAAGGAGTTAAATAATGAATCTATCATTCCAGGGAATATTAATTCAAATTGGGCAAGTGGATGAACCAGTCCAAAAATTATTGCCATAAATAGCATGCAAATTCGAGAAGCTGGCAATTGATTCTTTGTAGGTGTCGCCTTAACAATGAGTTTATTGACAGCCGGTCACTAGCCGATAATTATCTCTATTTTTTCACATAGTTGTTTTCAAAGAGATTTTTTAGAAGCTTTTCTGTGGGTTTTCTGGTCAAAATCCCACAGCAATTTATTGAAATCGCAAGTTTGATAGCTAATTTTTGCACAATCAAAGCGTCCTAGGAATTTTTTAAGGTGCTGAATCCAAAGCCATTAAAAAACCATTTTAAATAATACAAATCAAGATTTAACCAATTTTTTCCGCCAAATTTCATTGCCGAAATCTCCAAAAAATCACACTATTCTTCACAACCGGTCAAAAATCACAATATTCTAAGTTATCAAGTTGCGTTGTCATTACGCAGCTCTCCACCGTAGATAACATGTTAAGAGCAAGTATATTTTTTAACGAATAAATTGTGTTTATCAATTCAAAAGTCAACAAATCTCTTTTCACTCTGAAGTTGAAATATACAGTGTTTGGGTAATTAGAATATTAATAAATAATTAAAATATTATTCAAAATAATAAATAATAAATTAACATTTATAAATAATAAATAATTATTAATATTTTCATTATATATTAGTTATTAAAATATAATTAAATATAATCAATTGTGTCACTCTAGTTATGAAAAATTATATAAATTATAGATTATATTTATTAAATTTATTAAATATGCTCGTTAAAATTTACAAAGCTCTAAAGAAATTTCCACTTAATATTCTAAGGAAATTTAATATGTTACTCTAGCATGCATGAATTGACCAAATCTTTAAAATGAAAATATGATATAAAGTAATATAGTATATCGTATATACTCATCCATCGTGTTTTCCAAAGTTTCCTTGCCTTACTAGAAAATCGCACAACCGTTTTTGTTTGGATTTGTTTTTTTTTTTAAAGGGAATATATAACTTATATTAGTATTTTCTTTATAAAAATACGGACATTATTGTCTTAAAAATTTGTCTTTATAAAAACCTATATTATTATTGTCTTTATAAAAAAAAATATTATGAGAGAGTTTGATTTGTCTTTGCAGAAATACTTTCATTTTTGGTTTTTTAGAGATAAAAATAAATTGCGGGGCGCCTTGATCTAGTGGCCAAGTTTTTGCTTGTATCTAGTATGTAGGTGTTTCTTCCATCATCAACTCATAGCTTTGAAAATCACGCTCATCATGGCCCACCGATTTGTAGAAGCTACAGAACAAGTGTTGGGGAGTCTAAACAAATTTTTGTAGTAAGTGACACTTATCCATCACATGTTATTAAGTAACTTGACATACAGCGCACCATAGTGCAATCCCCACGCTCGACCTTGATTGGGCTTCTGGCTTCAGGGGAATTGGTCCCCCTCCTTTAATAAAATTCACGTAGACAGGCCAACGATCTTTATCGTGCCCCTGGCTCTTTCACTTCAAACACTAGACTTCCGCATGCACTTCCAATTTAGTCTCCTTGTCTTTCTTCAAACTCTATAATTCTAGGTGTAGGCTTTGTAAGTAAGAGTGGATCTGTTGTACCCCCAAGGTCACAACCTGGATAGGTGATACATGTAACCTCATCGAGATTTCCAAGGCTTCTGCTTGTGTTCCTATCTTCTTTTGTGACAGAGCAATTCTCAGGAGGGGTGGAAGTGAAGCTATAAACCATTCATGATGCTGACTATCTGTGAGGTGCATGTTAGCTTCTCAAATCTGACACTTCAACCTTTAATGTAATTCCCAAGGTGTTATACAACATTTTTTCATTGTCCCTATGTTGAGTGTGGAGCCTGATTATCTTCTCTATTCAAAGGTTTCAGCCAGATGTATACTCTAGGAACACTGTGCACCCCTCCACGCGGGGGGGACTTGTCCCCCCCGCGGAGGTCGAGGGGAGCTAATCCCCCCCAGCTGGGCAGTCTAGGGGCCAGCAGTCCCCTAGCGGGGGTTCAAGGGAAACGCCCATGAAGCTAAAAATAGATGTAAAATTGCCTTGTAAAAGTATAGTAACTTCTAGTCAATCTGGGCCTTCATTAGGCGGATTACCTGATGGTAGAAGTTATGTTTAATTTAAGGTTTTTTGCCCTAGAAGGAAACCCCTCACTATATATGAGGGAATCGTATTGCGTCTATGTATATCTATATTCGGAGTAAGGAAAAGAGAGGAGATTGAGACCAAAGAGGGAGTTACAACAGATCTGTTGTAGGTTGTATCTCAACAGTTTGCTGCATAGTATAATAAAAGAAGGACTGGTTGTTTCTCCGTGGACGTAGCCCAAACTGGGTGAACCACGTATATTTGTGTCTCTCTTGTTTTATGCATTTTATATGTTTATATTTCTGCAATATTTTATGTGTTCTATTTCTCTTTAATATATAATTTTCTAACAACTGGTATCAGAGCCGAAGGTCTATTTGGCTCATAAACTTGCAGGAGAGAAGGGTTCCTGGTTCGAGTGGGAGTAATGGAAGAAGATGGTAGGTTTAGGGTCAAAAAATTCAACGACCAAAACTACCAGCTATGGAAGATGTAAATGGAAGATTATTTGTATCAGAGAGATCTGTACCTACCATTGAGCAGAAAGACAAAGAAGCTGATGAGTATGACAGACATAGAATGGGATATTCTCGATAGAAAGGCACTTGGAACAATATGGTTGTGCCTAGCGGTGTTGGTAGCGTATAATATTTCAAAAGAAACGACAATAGAGGGTTTAATGTTGGCATTAGCCAAACTATATGAAAAACGCTCGGCCTCAAATAAGGTGTTACTTATGAAGCGTTTATTTAATATGAATATTTTAGAAGGTGGATCTGTTGTAGACCATTTAAATGATTTTAATACAGTTACAAGTCAGTGAAGTTCTGCAGGGGTAAATTTCGATGATGAAGTTAGGGCTCTATTATTTTTGTGCTCATTGCCAGAAAGTTGGAATGGCTTAGTATGGCCATTAGTAACTCTGTCTCTGGATCTAGTACTTTAAAGTTTGATGATGTTGTCGGTGCAATCCTTAGTGAGGAAATGCGACAGAAAAGCTCTAGTGAGACATCAGGCAATGCTTTGACTGCAGAGACTAGGGGAAGAAAAATGGAAAGAGGAAAGAGCCCAGGATATCACAGTAAGTCAAGAAAAGGCATATCCAAGTCTAGATCAGGGATAGTGTGCTGGAAATGCAGGAAGAAAGGACACTTGAAGAAAGATTACAAGTCTCAGAAGGGAAAAGTAGGAGACATGCAACAAGAAACTAATGATGAAGCAAATGTAACAGGTGATGTGTTGCAAGATGCTTTGATTATTTCATTAGAAAATATTATTGATGCCTGGGTGGTAGATTCAGGGGCGTCATTCCATGCCACACTTGATAAGAAACATTTTCATGCTTATCTTCAAGGAGATTTTGGACATGTTCAATTGGGTGATGATAAACCCTATAAAATCGTTGGAATGGGTATAGTTTTCATAAAACAACAGAATGAAAATCAATGGCTATTGAAGGAGGTAAGGCATGTTCCAAATCTAAAGAAAAATCTGATTTTAGCAGGGCAGCTGGGAGGTGAAGGTTGTGTAAGTACTTTCACAGATAAAACCTAGAAGGTCACTAAAGGATCCTTGGTAATAGAAAAATGAGGAAAGGTTGGTACATTGTATTTATGCAATGGTATTTCTAATTCTGTTAATGCTTTAACCTCTATAGGAGAAGATATAACATTGTGCATCATAGGCTTGAGCACATGAGTGAGAAAGGGATGTAGATTCTTCACTCAAGAAATTTGTTGTCAGGTTTGAAGGATGTTGATTTAAAATTCTATGAAAATTGTGTTTATGGAAAATAAGAGTTGGGAAAGAAAAGAAGAGCGATAAATTAGAGCTTGTACATACAAATGTATGGGGACCTGCTCAGATATCATCTCTTGGTGGCTCTCATTATTATGTTACTTTTATTGATGATGGAACCAGAAAAACCTAGATTTATTGTATTCAAAATAAATCTAATGTATTTGACACTTTCAAGAAATGGAAATCTTCGGTTGAAAATGAGACATGGAAAAGGTTGAAGTGTGTCAGATTAGATAATGGAGGTGAATATTGCAGCAAAGAGTTTGATAGGTACTATTCAGAGAATGGAATTCACAGAGAGAAGACAGTTCCACGAACACCATAAGAAAATGGTGTATCAGAAAGGATGAACAGGACAATCATGGAGCATGCAAGGTGCATGAGATTGCATGCAGGATTTCCTTTACAATTTTGGGCAGATGTTGTAGACACTGTTGTTTATCTAATAAATAGAGGGCCTTCAAGTTCCTTGGATGGTGATATTCCAGATGAGGCATGGACAGGTAAAAAGGTAAACTACTCATTTTTGTAGACTTTTGGTTGTTAAGCCTTTGTCCACATTAATAAAGAAAATAGAACAAAGCTTGAGGCAAAATCAAAGAAATGTACCTTTATTGGATATGGTGTTAATGGTTTTGGTTATTGCTTATATGATTATGAAAATCACAAAATCATTAGGAGCAGAGATGTAATATTCAATGAAAAGGTCTTGTATAAGAATCAACTGCGGGAAAAGAAATAGGAAAAAGAAAACAGAGAATACACAATGCTTGATGATATCATAGGAAAAGTGATGGTGCCTGAAAATCATAATGATCAACGGCTAGAACAAGAAGCACCTCAAACACCTGAAAGTGGTGTTAGAAGATCTACCAGGATAAGTAGACCCCTTGAAAGATACTCCATTATATTATGTATTGTTGACTGATTCTGGTGAACCGGAATGTTATGAAGAAGCAGTGCAAGTAGAAACCATGAAGAAGTGGGAGCAAGCCATGAAAGAAGAGATGGACTCCTTAGCACATAATGAGACTTGGGACTTAGTCAGGTTGCCTGCAGGTAAAACAACACTACAGAATAAATGGGTTTACAAGTTGAAGGAAGAAGATGGACGTAGAAAAATGTATAAAGCTAGACTTGTGGTGAAAGGGTTTGCATAGAAAAAGGGTATAGACTTTGATGAGATATTTTCTCCTATTGTGAAAATGACTTCAATCAGAACTATTCTAAGTCTAGTGGTTGCTAAAGAATTACATCTTGAGCAGTTAGATGTAAAGACAGCCTTTCTCCATGAGGATTTGGAGGAAGAGATATATATGCAGCAACCACAAGGATATGATGTAAAAGGGAAGGAGAAACTAGTGTGAAGGTTGAAGAAGAGCTTGTATGGCTTAAAATAGGCTCCAAGGCAGTGGTATCTAAAATTTGACAGGTTTATGTATGGAAAAGATTATACTAGATGTCACTTTAACCATTGTGTTTATCTCAAAAGGAAAAATGATGGCAATTATATTATATTGTTATTATATGTAGATGACATACTTGTTGCGGTTTCTAACATGCAAGAAATAAATTTGCTCAAAAGGAAATTGGCAAAATCATTTGCGATGAAGGATTTGGGTGCTACAAAACAAATCCTTGGGATGAGAATAACTAGGGACAGGAAGAATCACAAATTAACATTGTCTCAAAGTGAGTACATAGAAAAGGTGTTGAAAAGGTTTAATATGTAGAATGCAAATCCAGTTGGTATACCTTTGGCTAGCCATTTCAAATTAAGTAAGGAGGCATGTCCCAAGACTCAGGAAGAAATGGCTCATATGTCTAAAGTTCCATATGCATTAGCAGTTGGAAAATTAATGTATGCAACGGTCTGCACAAGGCCTGATATTGCACATGAAGTGGGAGTTGTAAGCAGGTACATGAACAATCCAGGAAAAGAACACCAGATGGCAGTGAAGTGGATTCTCAGGTATTTGAGAGGTACCACAAATCAAGCACTATGCTTTGGTGGTTCAAAGATTGCTCTACAACGATATGTTGATGCAGATATGATAGGTGACAAAGATAACAAGAGGAGCACTATAGGATATGTATTTACTATAGGTGGAACAACTATCAGTTGGGTTTCAAAAATCCAAAGTGTTGTTGCAGTTTCAACAATCGAAGCAAAGTATGTTGCTACTACAAAGGCTAGTAAATAAATGATTTGGTTATAAAGGTTTCTGGATGAATTGGGTAAAACACTAAAGTTGGGTAGGTTATATAGTGACAGCCATAGTGCCATACATCTTGCAAAGCACTCTGCATTTCATTCCAAGACTAAACATATACAACTCAAGTACCATTTCATATGGTCAACATTGGAAGATGGACAGTTGAAGCTAGAAAAGATACACACTAGCCAGAATCTTGCAGATATGTTAACAAAAGTTGTAACCAGGGAGAAATTGAGAATCTACTCAGTTTCAATTGGTCTTCAAGTATGATGAAGAAGATGAGAAACAACCAGGTCCAAAGTGGAGTCATTGTCTAGCAAAAGAAGCAGTGGTGGAGTTGCTATAATCAGTCTTCAAGTGGGATATTGTTGGGTGTGGAGCCTCATTATATTATGTATTCAAAGGTTTCAGCCAGATGTATACCCCAGGAAGACTGTACACCCCTCCATGCTGGGGGGTGCGGGGGGGATTTGTCTGCCCCGCGGGGGTCTAGGGGGGCTAACCCCCCCCGGCTGGGGGGTCTGGGGGCGAGCAGTCCCTCGACGAATAGATGTAAAATTTCCTTGTAAAAGTATGGTAATTTCTAGTCAATCTGGGCTGTTCATTAGGCGAATGATCTGATGGTAGAAGTTACGTTTAATTTAGGATTTTTTTACCTAGAAGGCAACCCCTCACAATATATGAGGGAATTGTATTGTGTTTATGTATATCTGTATTTGGAGTGAGGAAAAGAGAGGAGATTGAGAGTCAAGAGGGAGTTATAGCGGATCTGTTATAGGTTGTATCTCTTTAGTTTGCTAGATAATATAATAAAATAAGGACTAGTTATTTCTCCGTGGACGTAGCCCAAACTGGGTGAACCACGTATATCTATGTCTCTCTTGTTTTATGAATTTTCTATGTTTATATTTCTGCAATATTTTATGTGTTCCATTGTTTTGTAATATATAATTTTCTAACACCCTATACTCCCCATTCCTCGATCTTGGAGGACCTCTGTAGTGAACCCTATATGATTTCCCATCATGAAGAGTGTGCCTTTATGTCCCTCTTAATGAGTAGAACATCACACTCTTGCATCATTTCGAATGAATATTTCTTTCATCTTAGTTTACAAGACCGGCACCAGTGCTCAATTCCTTCCCCACACCGATTTGGAGAGTTTGAAACCAGGCCTAGTGCTGAAATGGAAAAAGTGAGCCCTTCATCACTCACATCGATCCTCTTTTGGCAAGTTCCTAAAAATGGAGTCGAAGCTTCTAGGTCTAGAAGCTTCGTGAACGTAACTCTGGTAAATGGTTGGGCTGGATAGAGCCGAGAAAGTTAGTTTGGGCTCCCTTCACCTACTAATATGGAACAAACCAAAGAGATAAGCCCTCTCTCATCATAAGAGGAACCATCTCCCATCCATCAAAGCTATATAAACTCTTCCTTTTCCATGTTGAACTAGTATTTTTTGGAGCTTGAATAACCAACAATATATATATAGCTTTATCCTTCTAGTTTATGTTTGTGAAGGGAGAATAGTGTGTTTGGTTTAGTTTGGAACTAAAGGGAAGAAGCCTTAAAATTTCATTGTTGAGGCTAATCATGAGATGCTAGCAGAGGTTTGGGAACCTGGATGTGTCGAAGGAGACCTACAACGTCAAGGCTTTGGTTGTATTTCCTTTTGAACTTTTTATTAACACAACTACTGGTTCATTTCCTACATTGAGTTTCATATTATATTTGATGGCTTAGGAATCACATAATTTTTAAGTATATTAAATGCGATTGTATGATATCATGTTTGTTGTTGTCTCTTGTCTATTTGTTTCAGTTATCTAAGGAAAAAATGAAATGAAGCTAGAGTAAGGAGGCAAGATCATCGTCAAGCGAATTAGCGTTCTAAGAGGTAGGCCCTCTTAGTTGATTCTAATCTAAGAAAGTTTACATTAGATTTTTTGTTTTTGGCTAGACCCGCTCTCTCGGGCTAGAGGTATTGTCCTTGTCCGCATAGAGAATTTACCTACACCACAAATTGGCGAATCGACTTGGGAGTCATCCCTGTCTTTTAAATGTTTTTCATTTCGTGGTTTGTGTGAACTTTTGTTGTATCGCACTTTCCCTTTGGTTTTCTATTATTTGTCTGTTTTAATCCTTTGGTTTTGAAATTTAGAGTGACGGGCCTAGTTTTGATATTTGAAGTTTTTTATTTTTTCTTTTAAATCCTTGATCAACACATTCTATTTTCTAACTGTCGCGGCGACCAATGTTAATTTCTCTTAAAACATCATGCCATAGCCCCTTGTGGCACTTGTTGTCAGTTAGCAAATTGCACTGATCCTTGTAGGTGAAGATCAGGGTTTCCCTTGAATAATAACCAGTGTGTCTTTCCCTCATAATTTTTGCCTGTTAGCCTGTTTGGCTTTGTTCTCCCTGACTAGAAAGCTTCATTAGCTTGCTTTGTGTGCTTCTCTGGTTTGAGATTTCCTCACTTGAATTTTTTTGAGTCTTTCGATGGAGTATGGCTCTAGGGCATCTAGGTCATTATCCATTCAATTTTTTGTGTGCTCAACAAGTCAAGTTGTTGGTTAGCTGCTCCATGCATTTTGTGTTTTAGTCCTCTTATTTCTTTGGTTTCAATTGAACAAGTCTGAAAAGTTTTATTTTCTCTTCTCTTGGTTGAACATCTCTTTTTGAGCATATATTACAATGCTTGTCTTGTTTCTATTGAGTCTTTGCATGATTAGTTTGGAAAGAGTTCTCTTTTCATGCTTTTCATATGATTGATGTGGATTGTTTGAAAATTTTTCATTGAAGTGTTTATGTGAAAAAATCATTTTATCATTCCATTGAAAAGATACATTATTCTAGTTTGTTGAATCGATATGTTGCATTAAGTAGCATCATTGAGAGCTAGAACTGCATCATCATTTGCATTCAAAATGAAATGAGCTTATTTTACCATTGAAAAGACTAGCTGAAGTGAATTTGATAGGAAAGATAGGAAGTGGAAAGAATTTTCATTATTTTGTTTTCAAAAAGTGAAGTAGTGAAGAAACATCTTTCTTTTAGTTTCTTGTTTATTGCATTGTTTGTTTTCTCTATTCTCAATTAGTGTAAACATTCATCAAATTGAAATGGTTTTGTCTCATTTAGTTGCATATAGGAGTTTTTTTTTAGTCACATCGATAAGGCCTAAAAAGTGAGACATAATTTCAAGATAAACTTTAAAATTTCTTCAATTAACCTAAGGCACATTTGAAACTTTCTACTCATATTTATAGGTCTAGGCTAGAGACATGTTTCAATGTCTTTAAACCAGGTAGCTATCGTTCGCTTCGGCACTAGACAACATTAGTATGCTAGTACGCTAGTATATAAAGGGAGACCCCACTAGGTTTGCAACCCTTTATCCATTGGAAGTCGAGTCTGCCGCCTTGTAAAAATGATACACTGAATACAACATTCAGGTAGATATTCTTCCCATACTTCTCAGTTTGTTGGGAGGTATTCTACAGTTCACGTTACCTGTTAATCCTTCTACCTAGATTTTCCCGAGCAGTTATTTTGATATTTTTTACTGTTTAAATTTAAAATATCATTGAGAACTTTTCCTTTCGATATAATTCAAACTGAAAGTGATAGAGTCATATTTTCCTTTTTCTTGACCCTTATAACATGAAAAGGCACCAGTTTGTTTCAGCATCTTAAAAAATTATTTCCCATAATCACATTACATTCTTCATAGTCTTATTCTTGACCATATTGTGAGTATACCTATAATACATTTTGTAAAATCCCTAAAATTAATCTCTCTCTTCTTGTTAATTGAGATAAAGTAATCGTGGTTGACCCATCAAGTTCACCTAGTTCCTCTTCCTCTCCTCTATCTAAAAGATCATCTGAGGAGCCTCTTCCTGGACTCCCGCAGTCACTTGGGGGTGAAGGTGTTGAACTTGGAATTGTTATGAGTATTATAACTTTTTCATCTCGTCCTCCTCCTCCCTTAGATACTAGGTCACCTTACAAATTTGGCCCAGAATATCCAGATAATCCTATCCACACTCCTGAGAGTCCATTGACTCTTGAAGGTTAGCAATGACTAGTTTTTTATCCTCAAAATCCTCTGTTCAATCCTATTTTTATATCACCATAGTGTTCGTATAGTACATACAATCGGTAAGATATTCCTTTGGAATTATTCCCTCGAACATCTTCAGTTGTTCATCATCATTTATTTCCATCCATGGAATCAGAAGGCGAGATCCCAGTCTCCTCTCTAGGTCACTCTAAGATTTTTGCTACACACACTGCTCACATTATCCTGAGAAGGGATATCCTTTCCCTCCTAAAGTTTTCCCTTACACGAGAAGTATTCCAACTAGTGTTTACCCTGAGTTACCTTGTAATTATACCTCTCTAGCTCATTTGGTGTCGAGAAATCCTAGTGCTTTTTCATTATATCAAAACTCTATTTGGTCATCTTGCGCTATGCCTACCTCAGGTCCATTCATTTAGAACCCAACTTCTCAGCCAATTGTGCATACTGCAGTCACTTCAATTCTGGTGCAACCCACCATTCCGAATCCACTCGTTTCATCATTCAAAGTTACTCTTCCAGTTCAACCCACGATCTCGAGTCAAGTCTCTATAAGTTCTTCGACCCCTCTAGTTAGTGGATAAACTGTGCCTGGGGAGAAGAATCCTAATATTTCCATGATGTCTCACACAACCAATGTGATTGGCTCACAAAATCACATTGTTGGAATGAACCATCCCTCTTCCGGTGCCATTCTGAACCCTGTTTGTCTAGCTAGATCAAGTAATGTCCAGTACTAGCAGCTGAACCCTCTTGGTCTGTCTAGGTCAAGTAACGTCCAGTACCAGCAGCCATATGTGGCTGAGGTTCATTACCAAACTCCTTATGTTCCATATCATTCAAAAACGATGGTAAATCCACCTTACTTCCCTCAAGATGGACCTTATGTTTAGCCTGGTCCATCCGCCATGCCTGGTGGATATGGCCAGATCCAATTCGGGAACTTTTAGTACCCTCAAGGTGTCGCTTTGGGAACTGTTCAAGTACCTTTGCAACAAAAGGGATAGGTTTTGCACTAGTAAGGGCAACCTTCACAGTAGCAAGGGCCATCCTTGTAGTAGCAAGGGCAAACAGTGCACCAACAAGGACAACTGCAACACCCACAAGGGAAACCCTTGCAACAGTCATAGCAAACTTTGCAGCTGCAGACATAGTTTGTTGTCCAAACCTCCCAGCCTATGTCCTTGCAAGGTCATCCTTTACAGCTGCAGGGAAAACCTTTACAGTAGAAAGCTAAACCCTTATAGTAACAAGGTTAGCCTAGGTAGCAGCAACTCTTGTACTCATATAAAAAAGGTCAACCTTTGGAAGGTCAAGGTCAAGTCCTGCAGCAGCAGGCTCAAAATATTTATTTCCAAGGGCAATAGGTTCGGAATTCTTATGTCTAAGGGCACCAGGTGCAACATCCTTATGTCCAAGGGCAGCAAGTTGAGAATCCTTATGTCCAGGGGCAACATGTGAAAAATCCTTATGTCTAGAGGAAGCAGGTTCAAAACCCATATGTCTAGGGCCAATAGGTCTAAAATCCATATGTCCAAGGCCAATAGGCTCAACAACCTTTTAAACCATATGTTACTTATTAGTAGCATGTGGTTGGGTAGTCACAAGCCTACCCAGGCTAGAATCCTCCCTACGACAAGGTCGACACATTTTTAATACATGCACCACTGTGGTCAACTCCAAATCTTAAGCATAGTTGAGTTGTTCATAATCCTTTAGTTTGCGTGACTCATAGGTAATGAATTTTCCCTCCTAAGTTAATACTCCACCAACACCCTCTTTACTTGCATCTGTACACACTACAAAGGATTTTTCCAGATTTTCCACTTTTAGCACTGGAGTTGTTGTAAGCAATTGTTTTAACTGCTCAAAATGTTACTAGGATTTTGTTGTCGAGTGGAAAGAATGCCCCTTTTTCTAAAAGGAATTCATGAGAAAGGATATTTTTTAAAAGCTTTTAACAAATCGACGGTAATACCCTGCCAAGCCCAAGAAAGATCTTATGTACACAATGTTTTTCGGTCTGGTCCATTCCGTAATTGTTTTGATCTTCTCGAGATCCACCATTATTCCATCTGTTGATATAACATGGCCTAGGCACTACATTTGATCTTTATAAAAATCGCACTTGCCAAAATTTTCATACAACTAGTTATCCTGCAAAATCTGAAATACTACTCTCAAGTGCTACTCATGTTCCACTTGATTTTTTGAATAGATTAGTATATCATCGATAAAAGTTAGGACAAATTTATATAGGAATGAATAGAAAATGCGTGCATTAGGCTCATGAAATTGGTTGGAGCATTGGTAAGGCTGAAAGGTAGTACCACGAACTTGTAATGTCCATAATGAGTTCAGAATGTGGTTTTGTAGATGTCTTTGTCCTTTATCTTGATCTGGTGGTAACCAGGCCTTAAATCAATTTTTGAAAACATGCTAGCTCCCTACACTTGATCAAATAAATCATCGATATGAGGTAAAGGGTACCTATTCTTGATGGTTAGCTTATTTAGCAGATGATAATCAATGCACAATCTTAAGGTCCCGTCCTTTTTTCATACAAATAACACAGGGGCTCCCCAAGGGGACACACTAGGGCAAATGTACCCTTTATCTAATAGCTCTTGAAGCTGCATTTTAAGTTATGTTAATTTAGGAGTGCTCATGCGATAGGGGGCTTTCGAAACAAGGGTTGATCCAGGCATTAGCTCAATGGTAAAATCGATATCTCATCTTAGCAACAACCCAGGGATGGATTTTGGGAATGCGTCTGTGAAATCTTGAATTACAGGAATATTCTCTAAGGAGGTCATATTATTCCTATCATTGTTGTACCTTACCTGAATAACATATATTTTGTAGCCTTTTCCTATGCATATTTTGAGTTGGTTAGCCGTAATAGGGTGTAATTTGATATTTTTCTTGATTCCTTGAATTTTATTTTAGCTGTCCTGACTAGGTAATATAACTTACAGATTTTTCTTCGTAATCCACTAGGCACGAGTGACCTTCTAGCCAATCCATCCCTATTAGTACATCATACGAACCTAGGGGAAGGATATTCATATCAACCTAGATGAGTTGTCCTGAAACTGTTATAAGGAAATCTGTTGTTTTTGTAGACACCTTCCTTTTTGTTTCAGTGGCTAATTGAACTAGCTAAGGCTTCTTAAAAAATTTTCTTTACAGTTGGCACTTTTCTACCACTTTGCGACTGACGTAGCTTAGGCTAGCATCTAGATCAAACAAAACAGAAACATGTTGATCAAAAATCATGCCTTCACATTTGATCATGCTGGGATGATATTCTTCCTGATGATCATCCAAGGAAACATTAATCCTGGGCATGCTTCTTGAGATATCTCCTACCAGAAAGTCTTCTTGCATGTTCGAGAGTTACCAAGTTCAAGCTTTGTGCGTGCAATTTTTGTAATAATGCGCTTCCCCACATCCCAACATTGCAGTGGCGGCTTTGGTGGCTGTTCAGTAGCAGTTCTCTTAACTCCTTCAGGTTGTATATTCTTGGTGTATGTCTAAGCTCTGGGTGGATTTCTTGCAAATTTTCTAAAGGTCCTCTGTTGATTATTTCTACCATTTATGACTTTTTGTTGTCTGTTTGGTGGTAAGTCCTTCATTTTCTTTCCAATAGATCCTTTAGAGCATTCATTTTCTGCTTCATTTGTTGATAACAGATGTGGACCTTTCGTACTACATTGTCCATTGTCCTAGGATAATAAAATTCCAGTTTTTCCTTCATGAAGTTGGGAAAACTGCTTATAAATCGTTGAATCTTAGCTTTTTCGTCTTGCATATATGGGACGTATCACAAAAGGGAAGTAAACAATTTTACATACTCATCCATGGTAAAGGCTCCCAACCTTAACTCAGGGAATTCTTTTTCCTTTTCATCATAGTAACGTTCTGTTAGATATTTGTCTTTAAAGTGTTTTTCGAATTTTTGCCATGTTACTTGTTCCTCATCAATCTTTCTCACAATTTTAATTTCTTCCCACCAAAAGGGTGGCCTTTCCCCGTAATTGGTAAACTGTCAATCATGCTTTAAGCTTCTCAATATATACATAAATATGAAAGTAATTACCCATGTCTAGCAGTAAAGGTTCTACTGCTTCTTCAAACTCTCCTTCAAACAACGATGATTTGATTTTCTTGAACTCGCCTTATAACTCTTTCTTTTGTCTTTTATTCTTCCTTTGATAAGAAATATTATCTGAACATCTTTCTTATTCCTCTTTATGGCCTTCAGCAGATTCTGCGTTATCTTCCTCATTATGGGTAGTTGGGGTCTTTTCCCTATTCTCTGTACTGGGTTTTGGTCCCTGCTAATTTTGTTGATCGGACATACTTTTAAGTATATTCTGTTTTTCCCGCCTTAACTGTTCATTGTCCATCCCCAGGTTCATCATCTCTGCCCGTAATTGTTGCATTGTTTCAAGAAGGGTAGCATTAGCCTGTCGCGGTTCTTCTCCTACTTATACCCGTAGTTCTGGGTTGGTCTCCACATAAGGCACGTCCAGCTGGCTTGATGATCTAGGGCTCCTCGACATCTTATCCTTGGTACTAACCTTAATCTATCTCTCTCTCTCTGTTCATATTCATCCATACTCAGTTTATTTTTGTTTTATCAATATTAAAGTATCATAACTTAATTGACTGTTAAATAGCCCAAAGGTCTCAGTATGTGAGCCTGGGCTCTGATACCATTTGTAACATTCATATCTCAAAATAAGAAAAAAATTTAAAAGTATTAGGTAACTTAACTATGCAATTTCTTCGGTTGTGAATGAACTCATTAATATATGGATCCATACAAAGTTGTTAATATTGTTTTAACACTTATTTGCTTGAATGAGTGAAGTTTAATGTTTAATGTTGCTTTTGTCCCGCTGGGTCTCCATGTAGACCTCCACGCTATGACTTGCATTAACTCGCCTCGAGTTGATCGTCCTCGGGCCGACCTCTCCTCATTAAGGTGGGAGAGCGAGGCAGGAGAGCGTGAAAGGGATTTCCTGTCGTACCCATTCCTCTCCATGATGGTCATTAGGTTTGGCGTTAATGTTCTTAACTACAACTACTTGGGAAGGTCTCGAGGTATCACACCTGGCTTTCCATCCATCGTTGGATCTGCTTGGATATCTAGTCACAATACTTTCGGCTTGGCGGCGACATATAATGGTCTTCTCGGCAGTGACGGAGATTCATTTTCTCATGATCTAACTTAGCTCTCGGCTCTATGATTACGACCTTGTGCATCATTCTGTTATGCTTCTATTCGAAACTACAACTACTTGCAGGCCCCTTGTAACAATTTCTTCAACGTTTCCTCAATACGTTTCTTTTGTCGATGTTAAATGCACTGAGGTGGTTCATAACGGTATCTGATGGGTTTTTGGGTTGCTCTAGAGTAGATGTAAAGGTTACAACATGGACTCCAACATCCTAGTAGAGAAGGCTGATTCCGCGGCACCGGGGGGTGAACAATGTTTCATATTCATGGTATTGATATTTGAATTCATGCTTCACTATCATTTACTAAATCGATCTAGTGTATTTGAAAGTTCTACTGTCGCTTTGGGGGATGGCCAACTCTCATTCAGGTAAGCCATTTTTGTTTATCATCGGTTTTTCATATTGCATTTAAGATCCTTACAAGGTTTTCGGTTTTGATTAATGACCTTTACTATCCAGGTAAGCTTGTTGAAGATGCTTCAAACCCTTCGTTCAACATGTGGCTTTTGGAAGGTGTCCTTCATATTAAACCCTACTTCGTTCTTCACTTTCCAGGTATGTTTGGATTCTGAATTTGTTTGTGCCTTGAGTTCTTCGAGCTGAGTTTCCTGTTATGGAGGTTTCAAGGAATAGTTCTAGATAGGGTTTATAACTATGGCCAGAATATATTCCTTTTGATTAAGAATGTATTTAAATCCTTTTTGCATTGTAGGCCTATGAAAATGCCAATACAGTACTGGGACTAGTTAATTCTTTCCATGCATTTTTTTTTTGGAAACTTATAGGACATTTCATGGCCTGAAATTTGTATTTTTTTGGTTAATCTATTATCTTCAGTCCGTCGCGGTATTTCAGCTTCTATAAATTTTTCTAGTTATGGTATACGGTTTTTATATCATGTCCATTCCAATGAATTCGATTTTTAAGTCTCTATTTTCAACAACTTGACTCTGTTGTTAATTTATGGCTATTGATGCAAAATTATTAAACTAAGTTTTTCTATAGTTGATATTTATTGGTTCAAAAGCTCATAGATTAAGCAGTACTGAGACATTTGGCTCTTGGTTAGTTCCTTCTCAAACTCATTCGACGACTGATAAACCCTAGACTGATAACCATGAGCAATGCAAGTTGTAGGGTATTTGTTGTTCATGTTTATAAAATCTCCTTTAAAGCTTCCTCTTGCCTTTCGATAAAAATATTACTAGAATATAAACTAAGAATTGGGTTTATATATATTTATATATATATATATAGTGTGGATGTGTGCTTTCTCTACAGAATGTGCAAAACCATTATTATAGAGAATACAAAAGACAAAAAGGAATAATGTGTTATGGTTTGTGCTTAGCCCGTCCTTCTAAATTAAATCATAAATTTGTTTATTGAAATTATCTTGCCCAATTAGCTAGCAAATGTCGCTACTTTTGCATACTTCAGTTATAAATAAATATCTTCTAATAATGCATGGTATTAAGACATTGCAACCTACTCTACTCAGAAATCAATAAACACTAATTACTACTGTTAGTCCATTCATGCGCTTTAATTCATGTACTTCCTACTATAATAGTAAACAATCTATCCCTTCCTAATAATAATGATTGATGTGGTAATATCAATTATCTTTTTTCTTGTTATGCATTTAACTGTTATTTTGGAAGGTCTCATCACCTAGCCTTGGAACTGGCAATTACATCTAGATTCGCCCTCCGAGCTCTTGCACTTCTCACAACGATGAGAAGTTAGGTATCTTGCGCGTCAGGACTCTATCTAGCCTCAACTATTGGAGCTCTTGCACTTCTCACAACGATGAGAAGTTAGGTATCTTGCGCGTGAGGACTCTATCTAGCCTCAACTATTGTACCCCACAACTGTTATCACATTTTTCTTTGCCATTGGTTAAGTTTTTTTTGCCAGCTCTAGGAAGAATTCAACTCAGTCCAGTTGCTTCAACCCCCCTAGGGTTCTGTCCTTTTTCTTCTTAAGGAAAAAAAAATGAAGGAACAGTTATAACTGTTTTCAGAAGTTAATTCAACTATTTCTCTAGTCTTTTAACAAAGCGCACCAAAATATTTTAATTAATACTTAGCAACATTGTGCTGGCTTTTCAGCTTAATAGTTTTAATAATTCAGACTAAAACAAAATAAAATTAACAGTGATAATTAAGCATGGTAACAACAATTGAGGAGTTATCACTGTATGTTACATTTATACTTTATCCTGAAAACTAATTGTTAAAAATAATGATAATTATAATATGCATTTTACTAAATATATAACACATTATCAATGTTGATAAATAATGTCTTAAAACTCAACGATTTTAATACATCTATATAAACAATAGTTTTTAATTTATATTTAAAAAAAAAAAATTAAGATTAAAATACAAAATTTACATTTTCTAAATTAATAAAGATAATGGTAATTTTAATTTATTATATATATTTATAAAAATATAGTATAATAAAATATTATTTTAAAAAGAAAATACTGAATATTAAAAAGAAAAATAGTAGAAAATTAGTTGAATTAATTGAATTCATATAATTAAATAACATTAACTAGTAATAGGTTCAATTCACAGGTTCGGTTCAGTTCAGTTCACTTGACACTCTTCAAGTTAAGCTTCATACCTAAGCCAATAAAAAGTGACCATTAAGATAGTTCATTCAACAAGTATATACACACATCAATTTGTCTTATCACTAACGCATTCCTCCACACTCCGCATCGAATGGCACGATGGAACATCAATATACCGAATTAGTTTAATTGATTGAATTCATGTAACTAAATAACCTCTGAATTCATGTAATATTTGAACGTGAGTGTCCAGGAAAATAACAAAGAGTCCCATGAACACAGAATATTGAGAAGTTTATTTGATAATAAATACATGCCGAGAAGATAGGCCAAACACAATGTTTTGAACCTAACTGTTTGACCTTCGGACGATATTCACCCACATGCCGCCTTCGCTGAATCAGTTCATATCTTCTAATCTCCGTAAATCTGAGGTGCTATGAAGAGAGGGTAGCTATGATTTTTTGTCCAAATTCCAAATGAATTGACTGGAAGAGCTTGTTACCTGCGTTGGCAAGTCTTCTCATTCGCCAAATTTGATCTACTGTACCTAAATACCGCAGAGGTTCGTTGTCACTCTCGGGATGGGGGATCTGCGAAGAAATCACGAAGAGCCCGTCCTCAAGTGCCTTACTAATGAGATGAATATTATTGTTCTCCAACTCCCCATTATCACCTGTATCGTGGTTAGGGCAAGAAATGGGTTGAGCATCATCATGTAGATCTTGGAGACGGGAAATACATATGGTCACTATTATATGGACAACTCCCAGGCTTACGCAATAGATATTGTCGATGGCGGCAGCTTTGAGGATTGCCATTCCATTATGCACGTCTTCATTCACTATATCATTCGCACTCTCCTGTTCAGCTAACACACAGACAGCGCGTCCAGCCACATCAAACATGAAATCCATCTTCAAATCAAAAGAGAGGACCCAGTGCTCTGACATTAAACGGCACATTCTTAAGACCATACTCTGAGTTTTGAAATATTCGCTATAGTCTAGTACAAGATCATCTAGAATGGCTATAAACGCCATTACAGACGCTCGACGTGCCATCTCCAAATCAATCCTTTTCAGACCGCCCACGACATCAACGATCCTCACCACTTCTTTGCAAGCCTCCTTGGCGTCATCACATGTGTATATGTCACACCTTCGTGAATAGTATGAATTTAGTAGCGGTATACTGATTACCTTGAACAAGTATTCATATCCATTGATTGAACAAAAAAGTTCTCTGTTTTCTACCCTGTATTGGCAATAAAGACGTACCAGATTCAGTTTTCTCCACAGTGCGTTCCAAGGCTCCAATTCACCGGCATCTGCGTTTCTTTTCCTTTTACTAGGATTTCGTCTCTTCTTCGCCTTCTTTGAACATCGCCAATATGGAAGGGTTCCCGCGTGTATGGGTTCATGGCAACCCGTTTGCTGTCCCAGATCGCTTCTAGCGTTCTGCGGTTATAAAGAACCTGAGAAGGGTCATCTGAAACTGGAAGCCTAATTGGATCATAAGCGAAATCCTGGACTAAAATATCAACAAACTCCTCTGGAATATCACAATTGAAATCCATTTTCATCAAAGCAGATTGATATCCAGTGGAACAGAACTCGTAAATGTGAATAGACTTGGCAACTATTCGCAGGTTGAGAGTTATTGACCTTTGCCAAACAAAAATTTATAGAGAAGAGCACTTCCAGGTTCGATGAAAATAAGGCACCTAAAGTTTGAGTCAACTGTTAGTGGCTCCTGCTCAACACAATTTATAGAGAAGAGCACTTTTAGCTTGGAGGAAAATAGGGGCCCCAAAGTTTGAGTTAACTATAGTCTTGTTTTTTCTATCTTTTGTTAAATTAAAACCAACTCTTCTGTTCTTCTTTTTAGCTAGTTGGATCTGAAGAAAATAAAGCGTCTACAATTACAAGAACATAGAATCCTGTTTTTCTATTCTTAACTAAAAAGAATAAAAAGAAATTAAAAGAATAAAAAGAAATTAAAAGGCAGAATTGTGCCCTTTTTATTTCCTCACAATTTAAGAAATATTTCAAAGTAAGGACATAGAGTTCTTTTTCTTTTCTTAAGTCATAAGAATAAAAAGAAATTGAAACGGAGAGTTGCATTTACTTTTGTCGCAGTTTAAATTTTTTTCAAATTAAGCACGATGGGTATATATAGCTTCGTATTATATTTTTCGCTTTAAAGAGTTGGTCAATTCATTCATGCATGCTATCATCACATGCTATATTATATTTCTTCGAATATAAAGTGGAGATTTCTACGAGTTCCTACTTTCCAATTTAAAAACTAATAAATCTAAATTTATTATTTTTTTTTATCAATATTATAATGATTATAAATAATAAATATATCATTTTAGATATTTTTTTATTATTTATAAAAAATTTTCACTCTTTAGACATTCGTTATGTTATGAATTCTCCACATTTAAGATTTTTTTATATTCAAAATATTAAATATTTTAGATTTTTTTATTATAATTAAATATATTAAGAAATTAGAATTGTTTTTATGAGATTTTTTTGAAGTTTTTTTAGTAGATTTTTCTAGTTTAATTTTTCTAAAATTTTGTACAAATTTATTAAAATCCTAAGCTTAATGGGCAACCCCTCCATAATATAAGTACCCTAGGGTTTTCAGAGTGATAAATCCATATATACAGTAAAAAAACCAGTTAATATAACATATCAACGTTTTACCTCAAAGTTTTTTACCAAATTCAACCAAAAAAAGTCTAAAGATTAGCATTAAAGACAACTTAAAAAATTATATAATATTTAATATATTTTTTTATGATCAATATACTAAATATTCTATATTTTTTTAATGTAATTAAACATATTAAAAAATTATATAGTCATCCATGAGGTCATGGTATGTGTAGTTGATATGGTCATGCATTGATGACTGTACTATACTTAGAATAATGGATATATGATTACATACTATGTGATATTGTTATATGTTGTCATGATTATGTTATGCATGTATTAAATTGATTTCTTGATCTTGTAGACAAGGTATAGTTTATTTTGATTTGGTTTATCTGACATGATATACCTTGCAAGAAGAATATTAAAGATGACTAAGAATATGGTAGACTACAGTTCGCGAGACTTCTCTATGGATTAGATGAGTAGTGTAGTCTTGCACACTCTTTTGATTTGGCAAACACACTGAGAATCTTAAAGGAAGAAATAAGGATTTGTGAGGAAGACAATGACATAATCATACAGGCACACGAGAAACAAGTAGAGGTAAATGCAGTGATCCTTCAGAGTTTTTCATAATTGTAGTGATAGGGACCGGTTCAAATCAACCATGAGAAGGAGAAAATAACTAATGGGGCATATGGCATCAAGTATCATGGTGAGTACAGGTCGGATGGAGAAGACATGGTCAAAGATGGAAGGTCCTTGGATATTCCCGGTAGGTTGGGTGATAGACACAGGTACTATTATAGTTCTATTTTTGACATGCATTATGATCATTGTTCTTATCATCCTTATAGAAGGAATGACAAAAGATATTTTCTAGATGAGTTTAAGAAATAAAATCCACCTACATTCAATGGAGAGATGAAGAGATCATAGGATGTAGAGGCATGATTGCTTGGTATGAAGAATTTCTTCAAATTGCATGATTATTCATAAAAGATGAAAGAAAAGATAGCCACTTTCAATCTTAAAGGGAAAGAAAATACCCGGAGGGAATATGTGAATATTGTTATAGGTATTCATGAGGATGAATTGACTTGAAACAAGTTTGAGAGGCTCTTCAAGAAAAAGTATTTATTGGAAAGGTACTAAGATGATAGAGATAAGGAGTTCTATGAGCTGCATATGGATTCCATGATAGATGATGGGTAGACGAGCAAGTTCTTGGAGTTTATGAGATATCTACCTTACCTCAAGGAGGAGAAGATCAAGGTTCATAGATTCATCAGTGGAATCTCAGTAGAATACAATGAACGATTGAATTTGGTGAGCCTAGACTGTTGGAGGAGGACATCTAAAAGCTGAAACATTGTTATGATAAGTCGAAGCGCAAAGTTGAGCATAACTGTGACTTGAAAGGAAATGAAAAAGTTAAAGGAAAATGACCACCAAAGTGAGGAAGACCTAAAGATGCAAGTGATAAATAAAATGTAGTACCTTACAAGAAGTTTGATATAGGTGAGAAAGGACATGGAGAGCAACCGACTAGAGGCGATTGTAGAGCACCATTGTAGTGTTGGATATGTGGAAAGGATCATTGTAAGAGGGATTTTACGTAGTATTAGGGTGGTAGAACCCAAATATATAGTGCTCAGGAGATGCTTACAGTTGGTGATTTTGGTCATAGCATTCCTCGGATCTATGCAGTCATGGATAATAGGTAGGTGGATCATGAGTCATCTATCATTGAGATGGATGGTAAGGTTTGTATCAATTTTTTTCTATTTTGATTGATCTTAGATGTAAGTGTAGCTTGATTAATCCTGACCTAGTGGATAAGTGTGGTTTGCGAAAAGAAGTGCATGCAGAAACTTGGTTGGTATAGTTGGCTACAGGTACAAAAAAGAGAGTTCACCATTGGATAAGACCTTATGCATTTAAGTTAAATGGTATGCCTATAGTAGCACATTTGAATGTACTACCATTGGGATCATATAGTGTGCTTTTCAGTATGAATTGGTTGTACCTTCACAGGAACAAAGTGGATTTATTCTACAAGGCCATTAAGTGTGTGGATGATAGTGGGGAACAAATAATTTTGAAGGGAAAGATGAAGCCTACATCAGTGAGGATGGTTACCACTATGCAAGCTAAGAATAGTTGCAGAAAATGTTGTGTGATGTTTTCAGTGCATATAGCTAGTGACATAATTAAAGATGTTGAGGATGCATAAACTTCAGGAGGTACCTTGTATTGCAGCAATATCAAGATGTGCTTCTAGCAAAGATTCCAAAGTTACCTCCTCATAGGGAAGTAGATTTCTCTATTAAGTTGGTTTCAGGGGTAGCACGAGCATCGAAGGCACCTTAAAGGATGACCATTCTAGAGCTAGTGTTGAAATTTCAATTAAATAAGATGCTTGACAAGGGATACATTAGGCTAAGCGTATCTCCTTTGGGTGCACTAGTTGTTGGCTTAGTGGTCCTGACCTAGGTTCAGAGTTAGTTGCGCCAACCAAAAAAAGCCTACACTACTGGCCCTTTCGGAAAAAACCTCCGTAGCATAGGCTACAGTCTCACTTGAAGTAGTATGGGGGGACTCAAGGACCAAGTTTCTTCATCCATAGACTAGTATGATGTATTTTAGCTCTTAGATATGCCTTCTCACAGATCGATAAATTATTAGGGCATGTTACCGCAATTATATCAAAATAGCCTTCAGACCTTCACGAAGGTCTATGATCAGTGTTTGTAGACCTTTAACAATCAATTTATCCCCTTACGCGCATCAAAGAACAAACCTAAATTAGTGTTCATGAAGATCTACTTAAGTTATTAGTAAGCATAACATAGTTCATCAGTGTCTTCATGAAAGTACACAAACATGCATTGTGTACATTATTAAGACTTATTCAAGAGAATCACACACCATTCGATCAATATTCCACAAAAGACATTATTCATTGACAACATATAACATTAATAGAGATAAACACTAAATATGCAAGAATTATTCTCAAATTGTCTTTATTGATCTTTAATTCAAAATTACAGACTCAAAATTACCCTGTGCACACAAATGCAGGGGTCTGTGCACTAAACTGCATACCTTACCTAGGCCTCTATACACTCAACTGTGGAGCCTTTCTTCTTCTTTATTAACCAATTTGTCTCGCTATTGCTTCATACTACCTCCATCAATGATTCCTTAGACTCTCTAAAACACACCTATTTATAGCCTTTTTCATACAATGCCATGGTCCATAGACCATGGGTGAATCTCAAAACTGACTCAAAATTTACATAAAAAAGGGGCTAAACCCCTTTGACTCCTAGCCATCTGCGTGCTCCACATCCACAAATCACAGGGACTTTACATTATTTACACAAAATGTACCAAACATTGGGTTATCTTAACTTAAAAATTTACCAAGAGACCCCATCCCAAAAATCCCCCAACACAAAGATTGTGACTCACCCTCAAGTCACTCTGCTGGCACTGTTATCTTACTGCGAAGACCTTTCAACTCCACTTGGATCACTGCAACTTCAACAATGCTCTACATTGTTTCCTGGTTGACTTCCTTGACCAATTTTTCCATGGATGGTCCTTCTACGACCAACCTCATCATTTGTTAATTATGCTGCAACCCTTTAAGCTTATCCGGAATGGTAGTCATGAATTTATAACATTCCTCCAACCAAGGCTACAACCTGGCCTTTAGCAAGGCCTCCTTCTTTTGTGCTTCCTCTACCTTTTCTAGGAGCTGCTTTCCCTTGTGTAATTTGGGAAGGAGTTGCATTGGTGCTAAGGAGTGCATAGTTTCCCTGACTTCATCATATTTCTGTAGCAGCTCCCTTACCTCTGTGTTTAGTGTATGCAGCTTTGGATCCTCCTGTAGATTGATCAAGAGCTCCATAGCCCACTCAAATAATGTTTCATAGTCAATGACTGTGGCATCCAATTTAGCCATGCTTTTCTTTATCACAACTTCGCTGCTCTGGGACCTTAGGCAGACTTGTGGGCTACAACTTTAACTACAACTTTGTAACCTTCATGTTGGGCTCAAACGTGACTCGACTAACGTCTTCTTTAGCCTCACGCACACCAACATGTAATTTACTTATTTTGGCTTCTGGGTGTGCATCCTCTAGGATGTGAAGCTTAAGTACTATATCTTGCATGCCTCTACTAGTGTTGACTACAGACTTGAACTACACACCTAAAGTGCCTCCTTTTCCTTCAAAGCCTACATCCTTTCAGTGAACATTTTCTCATTGACTTTGTACTTACTTATGAGGTTGAAGGTGCGCTACTCCCTCATGCTCAATTCATCTGCCTCCCTCGTATGCACCGCACAGAGGGTGTCATTAGAGAGCGCTACTATATTGATTCCTATGTTCTCGATTGTACTTAGAATAATGTGATCATCAATGAACTCTGTGCAAATAGACCCATTCGGTAATGGTATAATCCCGAGGTCTAGGTTGTTACTACTTTGCTTGTCCCGTGTGTCAAGCTCTCTTGCTCCACACTCTCCTGTCTGGTGCCCACCTGTATTCTACTTACTTGGATCTATAGCTCACACATCATTTTGGACTCTCCCCAGTGTCTGCATGTATTGCTTCTGAAACTGTTGCAACACTTCCATGATGGTGTCCCGAATTTTAACCCTGATCTCATCGAGATCGCTTTCTATTAACACTATGGGATCACCCTATGACTTATCCAATTTTTTATTCTTCCTTGTACCACCTTGCTCCTCCTTGCCACATCTCTTCAAAATAAATGGGGTGCTCTGCCCCTCATCCCCTTTGCTGCCTTTTCCTGAAATTTATTCCTCCCTATCTCCAGCGAAGGTGACTTGTCACCTTTTTCGTGACACGTGTTGTTCCTGTTTTGCATGCTCCTTGGTAGTGCATTCTTGCACCACACGAGCCTTTTTTGCAGCTTGCTTATTTTTCGGTGCTGCCAAGGTATGCGGAACCTACTTAGCTGTCTCCTTTCTTTTTTGCATGACAGAACTTTTCACCGTGCTTGGTCCAACTGATAAGTTCGATGAGGTGTGCCACTCTGCAAGCCATTTCACTACAACATCCTTCACATCTGTTTCTATCACCAAGTAGTCAAATCCATGCCATTTATGTTCTGGATCTTTCTGCACCCAGATATATACCCTGTGGAAGTTAGCCTTGAATGTTGTGTAGGCTTACAGCTACGTGAACAAGTTTGGGGACAACCTCGGATGCTGATTGATGGCCATGCAGAGAGAGATTTCCAATAGAACCCAAAATATCTTCATCTGTGTAATATGCATGGGATCCTTTGTAGACCATAAGGAAGCGAATTGAATTGCCTCCAGCAATCCTTCCTCGAACGGAGGAAATTGGCTATCCTCCAGCAATTCCCATGGCATAATCGATAGCAGCAAGCAGGCATAGTGGAATGACTTGGTTTCATCTTGGGCCTCTCTATAGTTCATTAGGAACTCCTAATAGAGGTAACTTCAATTAAATTTTACACCTTTTGCACAATGTGAGGATAGGGAAACTACTGGCACCGAAAATTTATCTACGCGACATTTTCACATCACTACTAAAATTAGGGCAACCAATTGAACTATCGGGTAAATTAAAGAAATAATTGAATACCCTCGCAACTTCTTAAGGAGGCCATATTCCTTCTTCATTGTTTCTATGATGAATGTTTCCCCAGTATTTCCACCAAACTCTTTAGCTTGGTTCACTCCCTTATAAGCCAAGTGTGTGATTCTATGAATGAGCATATTTGTAACAGGGATAGGCCCTCGAAACCATAAATGACCATCGTGCACCAATGTGAGTAGCCGATGAACATAGATCACGTTGATGGTGGTGTGGTGGTAATGTGGGACCCATAGTAAATTGAGAAACTCTGAGCGCTTCACATCGTAGACCCATTACTCTGTTTCCAGTGTTGTATGACCTACTTCTGCATAATAGACCATGCACATATACTTGTCCATAGTGTGGAAACATAGCATGGTTTGAAACGTCCTAATTCTCCATTTCTAATAGTGGGACCCTTCCGAGCCTTGGTCCTTCAAATGGGACTCACTCAGGTAGCAGGGATGTGGATGTTGTTAATTTCTTAGAATCTGGGTCCCTTGTGACCTTTTATTTTCCCTTCCGCAGATGGATATACTTCAGTACCCTTGTTATGGCTTCCACTCATTCAACATCAATATCTTCTACTTCCTAAGATTCTTCTACCTCCAGGTCCACTACTTTCTTCGTCTTCTTATCTTTCTTCTGCTTCTGTGTTTTGGTATGCCTTCTTGTCGATGCAGGCACCAGCACTGGCTTCTTCTGCTTATGCTTCATGGATTGTTTTGATTTGGCTGGTTGGGTTTCTCTGGTAGGGGTAGGCTTCAGCCTAGGTGACCTCGGCATTGTAGGCATAGGAGCCAGAACTTCCATACTCATAACTTCTAGGGAAATGGTCTCAGAGGTGACCTCACCAGCACTAAGAGCTTCAACAGGATTTGGTGCAAACATTTTTTCAAGAGAAAGCTTTCAAATTATCACAAGCAAATCACCAAACACGGGGGTGACAACAAAATCCTCCCAAAATGCTCGGCTCATAGGCAATAGAGAGCGAGAGTCACTAACAATTCTGATAGCGAAAATTGTTCTCTGTTGGACTGACACACGTAATTTATATGGAGTTCTGAATTCAAATCCTATCATTCCCCCCAAATTCTGACAATAAATTTTGTTTTGGTGGCAGATCTTCAAAGATTTTTTCCTTAATTGTCGCTAGCCCACTCCATTTAACCGTCTTCTAGCCTTCAGGTCATGACCAGTAACTTCAACAGTCACTTTCCTCTTGTGTTGTGTGGTACCTTCCTCCGTGGTGTAATGTCCTAAGAGAAACATTATGAATTGTGTCTATGTGCAGCTTACACCCTGTATTGTCCTCCAAGCTGGGTAGTGTAGTTTATAGTCACATGCTCCCTTACAACTACCTAAACCACTAAAACTATTCTTCTACCATATAGTCATTATGTAGGATCTCCTATATACAATTTCAACCTTCTCCGATTCACTCGTTTCGGGAAGGGTTCCCCATTAAATTTCACAAGCTGAATTGTGCCTCCATTTGTAATTTATTTGAAAATATATGGCCCCAACCAATGCATCTGGAATTTACCTAGAAATTTAGTGAATTTACTATCAAATAACAGGACATGATACTTACCTTGAACGTACGAAGCTTGATATGGCGATTATGTCATGCTTTTTCACGCTTGTTCTGTACTTGTTGATGGAATCCTACCAAAAATTGATCTTCTTCTAGCTCCATCAGCTGCATCAACCATTCATCTAAGGCCTCATGGTCTGCCATATCTGTCAGCACTGCTATGCGCAGAGTAGGTACAATGTACTCCATCGAAATTACAGCTTTGACCCCATATACTAATATGAATGACGTTTGCCATGTCAACTCCTTACAAGTAGTCCTATAAGCCCATAGTATTGCACATACATTCACATCCTAGTCATTTCACTGTGTGTTGCAGATCCTCGTCAATACGTTCGCCAAAATCTTACTGAAGGCTTCAACTGTCCCATTGGCCTACGGGTGATACGTTGTACTCTACTGATGGTATACTTAGAATTCTTCAGTCAACACACAGATCATTTCGTTCAGAAAGCGCATACCTTTGTCACTCAGCAACACCTTCAGAAATCTGAATCTGGTTAAGACATTCATAAAAAAACTTTGTTTCCGTAGCCCCTGTACAATCCTTAACTAGTTGTGCTTCTAGCCATTTGGTGAGATACTTCGTCATAGTGATAATATAGCGCACAACTGTTTTCTTTCCCAAGGGCTAAATTGGCCCAACAAAATCAATCACTAACTTCTCAAATTGCTACAAAGATAGTAGAAGATGTAATGGAAACTCATCCCTTCACGACGGCCTGCCAGTTGTTTGACATGCATCACATGCCTTAAAATACACCTTGGAATCCTTGTGTTAGGAAGGCCAGCATAGACCTATCCATAAAATCTTCTAAGCAGTTTCCTTTCCTACGTAATGACCTCCCACAACTCTCGCATTAGCTGAAGCGAGAATGCTATCCTATTACAAGTCCAACACATATCTTTGTAATATTGATCCCCATTTTATACAAATGTGCTGCAATGATTGAAAAATCGGTCGTGCACACTACTAATTCCTTATTTTGCTAACTTGTATATCCTTTGGTGCCATCTCCATAGTCAAGAAGTGAATAATGTATACAAAGTGATTATTGTCTACGCGTATCGCGAAGAGCTACACATTTGGCAACCCTTCTTCCGAAATAATAGGCTCCTTACTTGTTTCGATTTGTGAAATATGGTGAGGACCCACATTTAACCTTCCTCACTTCACAGTAACTTCAAAGTCATACTTCGAAAGTAATAGCAACCATCTACATATCTTCCCCCCCAACACAGGCTTATTGAACAGGTATTTCAAGGAAGAGTGATTTGTGTACATATTGAAATGTCCTCCTAACAGATAATTCCTAAATTTTTGCAGTTCGTACATCATGGCCAATCCTTCGTGCTCAGTTGTTGAATATTTCTTCTCGGCCTTCGACAGCTTCCTACTCACGAAGGCTATAGGATGATCCATTTCTCCTACGCCGACCTGTGTTAACACTACACCCAATGCAATGTAAGAGGCATCCACATATATGTGAAACT
This sequence comes from Pinus taeda, assembly GCA_000404065.3. Lineage (NCBI taxonomy): Eukaryota > Viridiplantae > Streptophyta > Pinopsida > Pinales > Pinaceae > Pinus > Pinus taeda. The sequence goes on along the minus strand of APFE030115059.1, from coordinate 100,052 downwards.
CCTTTTTCCAAGCAGGGAATAACAAAATCGGTGGAGTGACCATCTTTTCTTTTAATACATCTAAGTTGCATTGACATTCTTCGTCCCAACATAATTTTGCGTCCTTCTTCAACAATTTCTCCATGGGCGAATTAATTTGAGCATAAGCTTTGATAAATTTCCTGTAATATCCCATATGTCCCAGCATCACACACAAATTAACATTCTTCGGGGTCTCCAAATTCCCAATTACCACAATCTTTGCAAGGTCCACCATCAATCCTTTCTTCCACAACACATGACCTAGAAAGATCCCAAAGGGAACACAAAATATGTCTTTCTTCAAATTCAACGCGATCTAGTATCTGTGACACATATTAACCCTCAAGTGTAGACTTGCTACATGGTGCTTCACTAATCCAAACACCATCCATCCATCAAAGTTTACTTCTAGGAACTTGTGAATTAACTCCTTGAATGTTGCTATGACTATGACGAAAAATATCGCACGCGCATTCTTATGTCCAAATGGCATCAAAGTGTACTTTAAACAACCCCACTCCATCGCGAAGCTCATTTTTCTCCTATCCTCAGGTGCGATCTTAATCTGATGATATCGAGAAAACCCACCAGTAAAGGAATAGGCCTCCTGCCCCCAAACATTGTCTAATACTTCATATGTAAATGGCGTTAGGAATGGGTCGTGGAAACACGCATCATTATGCTTCAGCAAATCTACGCAAATCCTTGTTTCACCCTTTTGTTTCTTCTCCGGAACCACCATCAGGCTCACTCAATCAGATTCTTCAATAGGTTCTATGATGCCTACCTCCAACATCTTATCCAGCTCTTAGCAAACATTTTCCTTGTACTTAGGGTTAATGATGCAGGAGCATCCAGCTCCGACGAGACGGAAGTTGGTTGACAGTCTCACGAAGAGGCAATCATACATACATAGCTAGACAGGTGTAGGCTTGTCAGTTATTTTACGTTATTTTATTTATTTTATTTTGTCATAAGACATTAGGACCAGGTCGATTGGATTCATGAATTGTTTCTTTTTCAAATATAAATTATGAACAACAAAATAGATTGTACAGAACAAATAAACGAGAAGAGCAGAGAGTGAATGCACAATATATTTCTTCCAGACCGAGGGGAAAGAACAATTCCAAGTACAGACAACTTCAGACAGAGGGAGATAACGAGAACAACAGAGAATGTGCATAACAATATTACTTCCAGAACGAAAGGGAACGAGAAATTGCGTGCGTAAACCAACTCAAGTAACCCATAAAGACCTCCACATTAATATGAATAAAGCAATGCAAAAATGAAATTGAAATAGCTGTATCATTTCATTACAAATACAATTTATACACAGTCCAGTTGTCTCACGGTCCTTTCGAGACCAAAAACTCATTCAACAGAACCAAAACAGAGTTATGCGTAAATATATTATATAACAGACAGAGTCATCAAAATTATTACAGCAAGAGTATACCAACAGCGTCGGCGAACCAGGGTTTCAAATACCCGAGGGTTCCTATCGACTGAGCATCCCTATTGATAGGACGAGGGTTTGAAATAACGAATGCCAACTGACAACTAAGCAAACAACAAGATTTTATAGAACCAGGGTTCGAGGCACCCTAATAACCATCTACAGGACAGGGTTTCGAATAATCCAGAAAAGCGCATTGCAGAACGGAGGACCCAACAACACGACTAATTTGCCAGAAGACGGAAGAAGTTACACCAAACAAGAGTCCAATAAATTCATCGCACAGGCGATAGACAACTACCAAGACTAAACCTCGAAAAACCTCTACGAATAAAAGACTAATATGGTAAGACCCTACCCGGAGTGAGAAACTGGAGGGTTTGAAAGATTGTCAGCTGTTGTGGGGGACGCTAACCAGAAACCAATGGGATCGAACCACCTGTAAGCAAAAACGAAACGGATTAGCAGAGCCATAACCTACATAATCCGTAAAGAAAGCAAGAAGTGAATGTAACCACAGGGGAAGAAACTCACCTGAACAGAGGAGGCTGAACCGAACAACAAAATAACCATTAGCCCCTGAAGACACGGAGCGAGTGTGTCAGGGCGCAAAAATAAACGGCAAAGAAGTTTTAGCAGAGAACAAGAACTCACCTTAGCAGTGAGACTGGAGTGTAGAGTGTTTGGAGTAAACCCTGCCATGAAACAACCTGTTAGTAAACCGAGCAGGAAACAAATTTAAACAGCCAAAATCGAGTTAATAAACCAGTCAACTGAATACAAACCCTGTGCAACAGAATGGTCCCTCCATAACCATTGAGACACCATCTCCAAAAGCAAGAAGGGGTCGAGAGAACCCACAGGACAAGCCTCGAAAACCAGAGCGACAGAGGTGAAAATAGCTCTCACAGAGCAGAGCAAGACTTCAACAGAGTGACCAAAAGCGCAAATGACAAATGATTAGTGGAGGGTTGACAAAAGTCGATTTGCCATGTGAGGAGAACCGGCAGGTGTAGGTGGGTAACCGGAGAGACCCGTGAAAACCCTAAAACCTTTACCGAGGAGCGTACCAACACATTAAAGCAACCATTAATTTATCCAGGACACGAGTCCTATCAACAACAGACCTTTTAGAATTGGCGGGAGGCCATCACCTGACCTCCGTCTGTGGGATGACATCGCCAATATGGAAGGGTTCCCGTGTGTATGGGTTCATGGCAACCCGTTTGCTGTCCCAGATCGCTTCTAGCATTCTGTGGTTGTAAAGAACCTGAGAAGGGTCACCTGAAACTAGAAGCCTAATTGGATCATAAGCGAAATCCTGGACTAAAATATCAACAAAATCCTCTGGAATATCACAATTGAAATCCATTTTCTGCTCATAAATTTGATGTTTTTTATCCAAGAAGAGCAATCCAACCATCAAGGGAGATTGATATCCAGTGGAACAGAACTCGTAAATGTGAATAGACTTGGAAACTATTCGCAGCGTGAGAGTTATTGACCTTTGCTAAACAAAAATTTATAGAGAAGAGCACTTCCAGGGTCGATGAAAATAAGGCACCTAAAGTTTGAATCAAATGTTAGTGGCTCCTGCTCAACAAAATTTATAGAGAAGAGCACTTTAGTTAACTATAGTCTTGTTTTTTCTATCTTCTGTTAAATTAAAACCAACTCTTCTGTTCTTCTTTTTAGCTACTTGGATCTGAGGAAAATAAAACGTCTACAATTGCATGAACATAGAATCATGTTTTTCTATTCTTAACTAAAAAGAATAAAAAGAAATTAAAAGGCAGAATTGTGCCCCTTTTTTTTTCTTCATAATTTAAGAAATATTTCAAAGTAAGGACATAGAGTTCTTTTTCTATTCTTAACTCAGAAATTAAAAAGAAATTGAAACGGAGAGTTGCATTTACTTTTGTGGCAGTTTAAAAAATATTTCAAAGTAAGAACGATGGGTATATATAGCTTCATATTATTTTTTTCCTTTTAAAGATTTGGTCAATTCATTCATTTATGCTACCATCACACGATATATTATATTCCTTCATTTTTAAAGACTGAATTTAATAAATTAATAAATTCTAAAATTATAATTTTTTTTATAATTATTATTATTATTAGTATAATGATTAATAAACAATAAATAATTATTATTAATTTAAGAATATTAATTATTTTAAATAATTTATTTATTATTTATAAAAAAAATAGTATGTCTATGCATTCTACACTAAAGATATTATTTTATATTCATAATTGTAGTGATAGGGACCGGTTCAAATCAACCATGAGAAGGAGAAAATAACTAATGGGGCATATGGCATCAAGTATCATGGTGAGTACAGGTCGGATGGAGAAGACATGGTCAAAGATGGAAGGTCCTTGGATATTCCCGGTAGGTTGGGTGATAGACACAGGTACTATTATAGTTCTATTTTTGACATGCATTATGATCATTGTTGTTATCATCCTTATAGAAGGAATGACAAAAGATATTTTCTGGATGAGTTTAAGAAATAAAATCCACCTACATTCAATGTAGAGATGAAGAGATCATAGGATGTAGAGGCATGGTTGCTTGGTATGAAGAATTTCTTCAAATTGCATGATTATTCATAAAAGATGAAAGAAAAGATAGCCACTTTCAGTCTTAAGAGGAAAGAAAATACCCGGAGGTAATATGGGAATATTGTTATAGGTATTCATGAGGATGACTTGACTTGAAACAAGTTTGAGAGGCTCTTCAAGAAAAATTATTTATTGGAAAGGTACTAAGATGATAGAGATAAGGAGTTTTATGAGTTGCATATGGATTCCATGATAGCTGATGGGTATACGAGCAAGTTCTTGGAGTTTATGAGATATCTGCCTTACCTCAAGGAGGAGAAGATCAAGCTTCGTAGATTCATCAGTGGAATCTCAGTAGCATACAATGACCGATTGAATTTGGTGAGCCTAGATTGTTGGAGGATGACATCTAAAAGCTGAAACATTGTTATGATAAGTCGAAGCGCAAAGTTGAGCATAACTGTGACTTGAAAGGAAATGAGAAAGTTAAAGGAAAATGACCACCAAAGCAAGGAAGACCTAAAGATGCAAGTGATAAATAAAATGTAGTACCTTACAAGAAGTTTGATACAGGTGAGAAAGGACATGGAGAGCAACCGACTAGAGGCGATTTTAGAGCACCATTGTAGTGTTGGATATGTGGAAAGGATCATTGTAAGAGGGATTTTACGTAATATTAGGGTGGTAGAACCCAAATATATAGTGCTCAGGAGATGCTTACAGTTGGTGATTTTGGTCATAGCATTCCTCGGATCTATGCAGTAATGGACAATAGGTAGGTGGATCATGAGTCATCTATCATTGAGATGGATGGTAAGGTTTGTATCAATTTTTTTCTATTTTGATTGATCTTAGATGTAATTGTAGCTTTATTAATCCTGACCTAGTGGATAAGTGTGGTTTGCGAAAAGAAGTGAATGCAGAATATTGGTTGGTATAGTTGGCTACAGGTACAAAAAAGAGAGTTCACCATTGGATAAGATCTTATGCATTTAAGTTAAATGGTATGCCTATAGTAGCACATTTGAATGTACTACCATTGGGATCGTATAGTGTGCTTTTCAGTATGGATTGGTTGTACCTTCACAGGAACAAAGTGGATTTATTCTACAAGGCCATTAAGTGTGTGGATGATAGTGGGGAACAACTAATTTTGAATGGAAAGATGAAGCCTACATCAGTGAGGATGGTTACCACTATGCAAGCTAAGAATAGTTGCAGAAAATGTTGTGTGATGTTTTCAGTGCATATAGCTAGTGACATAATTAAAGATGTTGAGGATGCATAAACTTCAGGAGGTACCTCGTATTGCAGCAATATCAAGATGTGCTTGTAGCAAATATTCCAAATTTACCTCCTCATAGGGAAGTAGATTTCTCTATTCAGTTGGTTTCAGGGGTAGCACGAGCATCGAAAGCACCTTACAGGATGACCATTCTAGAGCTAGTGTTGAAATTTCAATTAAAGAAGATGCTTGACAAGGGATACATTAGGCTAAGCGTATCTCCTTTGGGTGCACTAGTTGTTGGCTTAGTGGTCCTGACCTAGGTTCAGAGTTAGTTGCACCAACCAAAAAACGCCTACACTACTGGCCCTTTCGGAAAAAACCTCCGTAGCATAGGTTACAGTCTCACTCGAAGTAGTATGGGGGGAGTCAAGAACCAAGTTTCTTCATCCATAGACTACTATGATGTATTTTAGCTCTTAGATATGCCTTCGCACAGATCGATAAATTATTAGGGCATGTTACCGCAATTATATCAAAATAGTCTTCAGACCTTCACGAAGGTCTACGATTAGTGTTTGCAGACCTTTAACAATCAATTTATCCCCTTACGCGCATCAAATAACAAACCTAAATTAGTGTTCATGAAGATCTACTTAAGTTATTAGTAAACATAACAGAGTTCATCAGAGTCTTCATGAAAGTACACAAACATGCATTGTGTACATTATTAAGACTTATTCAAGAGAATCACACACCATTCGATCAATATTCCACAAAAGACATTATTCATTGACAACATATAACATTAATAGAGATAAACACTAAATATGCAAGAATTATTCTCAAATTGTCTTTATTGATCTTTAATTCAAAATTACAGACTCAAAATTACCCTGTGCACACAAATGCAGGGGTCTGTGCACTGAACTGCATACCTTACCTAGGCCTCTATACACTCAACTGTGGAGCCTTTCTTCTTCTTTATTAACAAATTTGTCTCGCTATTACTTCATACTACCTCCATCGATGATGCCTTAGACTCTCTAAAACACACCTATTTATAGCCTTTTTCATACAATGCCATGGTCCATAGACCATGGGTGAATCTCAAATCTGACTCAAAATTTACATAAAAAAAAGGGGCTAAACCCCTTTGACTCCTAGCCATCTGCGTGCTCCACATCCACAAATCACAGGGACTTTACATTATTTACACAAAATGTAACAAACATTGGGTTATCTTAACTTAAAAATTGACCAAGAGACCCCATCCCAAAAATCCCCCAACACAAAGATTGTGACTCACCCTCAAGTCACTCTGCTGGCACTGTTATCTTACTGTGAGGACCTTTCAACTCCACTTGGATCACTACAACTTCAACAATGCTCTACGTTGTTTCTTGGTTGACTTCCTTGACCAATTTTTCCATGGATGGTCCTTCTACGACCAACCTCATCATTTGTTAATTAGTTGCAAGCCTTTAAGCTTATCCGGAATGGTAGTCATGACTTTATAACATTCCTCCAACCAAGGCTGCAACCTGGCCTTTAGCAAGGCCTCCTTCTTTTGTGCTTCCTCTACCTTTTCTAGGAGCTTGTTTCCCTTGTGTAATTTGGCAAGGAGTTGCATTGGTGCTAAGGAGTGCATAGTTTCCCTGACTTCATCATATTTATGTAGCAGCTCCCTTACCTCTGTGTTTAGTGTATGCAACTTTGGATCCCCTGTAGATTGATCAAGAGCTCCATAGCCCACTCAAATAATGTTTCATAGTTGATGAATGTGGCATCCAATTTAGCCATGCTTTCCTTTATCACAACTCCGCTGCTCTGGGACCTTAGGCAGACTTGTGGGCTACAACTTTAACTACAACTTTGTAACCTTCATGTTGGGTTCAAACGTGACTCGACTAACGTCTTCTTTAGCCTTACGCACACCAACATGTAATTTACTTATTTTGGCTTCTAGTTGTGCATCCTCTAGGATGTGAAGCTTAAGTACTATATCTTGCATGCCTCTACTAGTGTTGACTACAGACTTGAACTACACACCTAAAGTGCCTCCTCTTCCTTCAAAGCCTGCATCCTTTCAGTGAACATTTGCTCATTGACTTTGTACTTACTTATGAGGTTGAAGGTGCGCTACTCCCTCATGCTCAATTCATCTGCCGCCCTCGTATGCACCGCACAGAGGGTGTCATTAGAGAGCGCTACTATATTGATTACTATGTTCTCAATTGTACTTAGAATAATGTGATCATCAATGAACTCTGTGCAAATAGACCCATTCGGTAATGGTATAATCCCGAGGTCTAGGTTGTTACTACTTGGCTTGTCCCGGGTGTCAAGCTCTCTTGCTCCACACTCTCCTGTCTGGTGCCCACCTGTATTCTACTTGCTTGGATCTATAGCTCAAACATCATTTTGGACTCTCTCCAGTGTCTGCATGTATTGCTTCTGAAACTGTTGCAACACTTCCATGATGGTGTCCCGAATTTTAACCCTGATCTCATCGAGATCGCTTTCTATTAACACTATGGGATCACCCTATGACTTATCCAATTTTTTATTCTTCCTTGTACCACCTTACTCCTCCTTGCCACATCTCTTCAAAATAAATGGGGTGCTCTGCCCCTCATCCTCTTTGCTACCTTTTCCTGAAAGTTCTTCCTCCCTATCTCCAGCGAAGGTGACTTGTCACCTTTTCGTGACATGTGTTGTTCCTGTTTTGCATGCTCCTTGGTAGTGCATTCTTGCTCCACACGAGCCTTTTTTGCAACTTGCTTATTTTTCGGTGCTACCAAGGTATGCAGAACCTACTTAGCTGCCTCCTTTCTTTTTTGCATGACAGAACGTTTCACCGTGCTTGATCCAACTGCTAAGTTCGATGAGGTGTGCCACTCTGCAAGACATTTCACTACAACATCCTTCACATCTGTTTCTATCACCAAGTAGGGAAATCCATGCCATTTATGTTTTGGATCCTTCTGCACCCAGATATATACCCTGTGGAAGTTAGCCTTGAATGTTGTGTAGGCTTACAGCTACATGAACAAGTTTGGGGACAACCTCGGATGTTGATTGATGGCCATGCAGAGAGAGATTTCCAAGAGAACCCAAAATATATTCATCTGTGTAATCTGCATGGGATCCTTTGTAGACCATAAGGAAGCGAATTGTGTTGCCTCCAGCAATCCTTCCTCGAATGGAGGAAATTGGCTATCCTCCAGCAATTCCCATGGCATAATCGATAGCAGCAAGCAGGCATAATGGAATGACTTGGTTTCATCTTGGGCCTCTGTATAGTTCATTAGGAACTCCTAATAGAGGTACCTTCAATTCAATTGTATTCCTTTTGCACAATGTGAGGACAGGGAAACTATTGGCACCAAAACTTTATCTACGCGATATTTTCACATCACTACTAAAATTTGGGCAACCAATTGAACTATCGGGTAAATTAAAGAAATAATTGAATACCCTCGCGACTTCTTAAGGAGGCCATATTCCTTCTTCATTCTTTCTATGATGAATGTTTCCCCAGTCTTTCCACCAAACTCTTTAGCTGGGTTCACTCCCTTATAAGCCAAGTGCGTGATTCTGTGAATGAGCATATTTGTAACAAGGATAGGCCCTCGAAACCATAAATGACCATCGTGCACCAATGTGAGCAGCCGATGCACATAGATCATGTTGATGGTGGTGTGGTGGTAATGTGGGACCCATAGTAAATTGAGAAACCCTGAGCGCTTCACATCGTAGACCCATTACTCTGTTTCCAGTGTTGTAAGACCTATTTCTGCATAATATACCCTGCACATATACTTGTCCATAGTGTGGAAACATAGCATGGTCTGCAACGTCCTAATTCTCCATTTCTAGTAGTGGGACCCTTCCGAGCCTTGGTCCTTCAAACGGGACTCACTCAGGTAGCAGTGATGTGGATGTTGTGAATTTCTTAGAATCTGGGTCCTTTGTGACCTTTTCTTTTCCCTTCCGCAGATGGATATACTTCAGTACCCTTTTTATGGCTTCCACTCCTTCAGCATCAATATCTTCTACTTCCTAAGATTCTTCTGCCTCCAGGTCCACTACTTTCTTCGTCTTCTTATCTTTCTTCTGCTTCTGTGTTTTGGTATGCCTTCTTGTCGATGGAGGCACCAACACTGGCTTCTTCTGCTTGTACTTCATGGATTGTTTTGATTTGGCTGGTTGGGTTTCTCTGGTAGGGGTAGGCTTCAACCTAGGTGACCTCGGCATTGTAGGCATAGGAGCCAGAACTTCCATACTCATAACTTCTAGGGAAATGGTCTTAGAGGTGACCTCACCAGCACTAAGAGTTTCAACAGGATTTGGTGCAAACATTTTTTCAAGAGCAAGCTTTCAAATTATCACAAGCAAATCACCAAACACGGGGGTGACAACAAAATCCTCCCAAAATGCTCGGCTCATAGGCAATAGAGAGCGAGAGTCACTAGCAATTCTGATAGCGAAAAGTGTTCTCTGTTGGACTGACACACATAATTTATATGGACTTCTGAATTCAAATCCTATCATTCCCCCCAAATTCTGACAATAAATTTTGTTTTGGTGGCAGATCTTCAAAGATTTTTTCCTTAATTGTCGCTAGCCCACTCCACTTAACCGTCTTCTAGCCTTCAAGTCATGACCAGTAACTTCAACAGTCACTTTCCTCTTGTGTTGCATGGTACCTTCCTCTGTGGTGCAATGTCCTAAGAGAAACATTATGAATTGTGTCTATGTGCAGCTTACACCCTGTATTGTCCTCCAAGCTGGGTAGTGTAGTTTATAGTCACATGCTCCCTTACAACTACCTAAACCACTAAAACTATCCCTCTACCATATAGTCATTATGTAGGATCTCCTATATACAACTTCAAACTTCTCCCATTCACTTGTTCCGGGAAGGGTTCCCCATTCAATTTCGCAAGCTGAATTGTGCCTCCATCTGTAATTTATTTGAAAATATATGGCCCCAACCAATGCATCTGGAATTTACCTAGAAATTTAGTGAATTTACTATCAAATAACAGGACACGATACTTACCTTTAATGTATGAAGCTTGATATGGCGATCATGTCATGCTTTTTCGCGCTTGTTCTGTACTTGTTGATGGAATCCTACCAAAATTTGATCTTCTTCTAGCTCCATCAGCTGCATCAGCCATTCATCTAAGGCCTCATGGTCTGCCATATCTGTCAGCACTGTTATGCGCAGAGTAGGTACAATGTACTCCATCGAAATTACAGCTTTGACCCCATATACTAATCTGAATGACGTTTGCCATGTCAGCTCCTTACAAGTAGTCCTATAAGCCCATAGTATTGCACATACATTCACATCCTAGTCATTTCACTGTGTGTTGTAGATCTTCGTCAATACGTTCGCCAAAATCTTACTGAAGGCTTCAACTGTCCCATTGGCCTACGGGTGATACGTTGTACTCTACTGATGGTATACTTAGAATTCTTCAGTCAACACACAGATCATTTCGTTCAGAAAGTGCATACCTTTGTCACTCGTCAACACTTTCAGAAATCTGAATCTTGTTAAGACATTCATACAAAAACTTTGTTTCCGTAGCCCCTGTACAATCCTTAACTAGTCGTGCTTCTGCCCATTTGGTGAGATACTTCGTCATAGTGATAATATAGCGCTCAACTGTTTTCTTTCCCAAGGGCTAAATTGGCCCAACAAAATCAATCACTAACTTCTCAAATGGCTACAAAGATAGTAGAGGATGTAATGGAAACTCATCCCTTCACGACGGTCTGTCAGTTGTTTGACATGCATCACATGCCTTAAAATACACCTTGGAATCCTTGTGTTAGGAAGGCCAGCATAGACCTATCCATAAAATCTTCTAAGCAGTTTCCTTTCCTACGTAATGACCTCCCACAGTTCCCGCATTAGCTGAAGCGAGAATGCTATCCTACTACAAGTCCAACACATATCTTTGTAATATTGACCCCCATTTTATACAAATGTGCTGCAATGACTGAAAAATCAGTCGTGCACACTACTAATTCCTTATTTTGCTTACTTGTATATCCTTCGGTGCCATCTCCATAGTCAAGAAGTGAATAAAGTATACAAAGTGATTATTGTCTATGCGTATCGCGAAGAGCTACACATTTGGCAACCCTTCTTCCGAAATAATAGGCTCCTTACTTGTTTCGATTTGTGAAATATGGTGAGGACCCACATTTAACCTTCCTCACTTCACAGTAACTTCAAAGTCATACTCCGAAAGTAATAGCAACCATCTACATATCTTCCCCCCCAACACAGGCTTATTGAACAGGTATTTCAAGGCAGAGTGATTTGTGTACATATTGAAATGTCCTCCTAACAGATAATTCCTAAATTTCTGCAGTTCGTACATCATGGCCAATCCTTCGTGCTCAGTTGTTGAATATTTCTTTTCGGCCTTCGACAGCTTCCTACTCATGAAGGCTATAGGATGATCCATTTCTCCTACACCGACTTGTGTTAACACTACACCCAATGCAATGTAAGAGGCATCCACATATATGTGAAACTCCTTTTTCCAAGCAGGGAATAACAAAATCGGTGGAGTGACCATCTTTTCTTTTAATACATCTAAGTTGCATTGACATTCTTCGTCCCAACATAATGTTGCGTCCTTCTTCAATAATTTCTCCATGGGCGAATTAATTTGAGCATAAGCTTTGATAAATTTCCTGTAATATCCCATATGTCCCAGCATCGCACACAACTTAACATTCTTCGGGGTCTCCAAATTCCCAATTACCACAATCTTTGCAAGGTCCACCATCAATCCTTTCTTCCAGAACACATGACCTAGAAAGATCCCAAAGGGAACACAAAATATGTATTTCTTCAAATTCAACGCGATCTGGTATCTGTGACACATATTCAACCTCAAGTGTAGACTTGCTACATGGTGCTTCACTAATCCAAACACCATCCATCGATCAAAGTATACTTGTAGGAACTTGTGAATTTACTCCTTGAATGTTGCTATGACTATGACAAAAAATATAGCACACGCATTCTTATGTCCAAATGGCATCAAAGTGTACTTTAAACAACCCCACTCCATCGCGAAGTTCATTTTTCTCCTATCCTCAGGTGCGATCTTAATCTAATGATATCGAGAAAACCCACCAGTAAAGGAATAGGCCTCCTGCCCCCCTAACATTGTCTAATACTTCATCTGTAAATGGCGTTAGGAATGGGTCGTGGAAACACGCATCATTATGCTTCAGCAGATCTACGCAAATCCTTGTTTCACCCTTTTTTTTCTTCTCCGGAACCACCATCAGGCTCACTCAATCAGATTCTTCAATAGGTTCTATGATGCCTGCCTCCAACATCTTATCCAGCTCTTAGCAAACCTTTTCCTTGTACTTAGAATTAAGGCGATACGTTCTTTTCCTAATAGGATTTGCGTCCATCTTGAGAATGATATTCGTGATGCCCAAATCACCAAATATGCCCTTCAAATCAAAAAACTATGTAGGGAAGAGATCCCAGTATTCATAAAGTAACTCAACAACTTTATCCATGGTAGCGTTGTCCCAATAGTCTCCAATCTTTGCGAACTTTGGTTATGCTTCAATGCCAATGTTTAGTTTCTTTGAATGGTGTGGTGAATTCTAGGTTGTCTATTTGTGGGCCTTTGACTTCATGATGCCCTTCTGCCAGTAGAATATTAATGTTTCTTGGATCTTCATCTTCTTCTTCATCGATCACGTTATAGAATTCCAGAGTATGGTGTAGCTAAGTGCTCCAATCGGGTTGGACTCATTCCATAGTTTCTTGCCACATTCTAAAGATAACTTCCTTAATCTCTTGTAGTGCTTCATTGATACTTACGAAGCCATCTTCAAAGCTGAAGGTCAATAAATATCCTTCCTTCAACACATCACATTCTGTAGTAACATGGAAGAGCTCCATTTTGAGATACCAGGTCATGGGAATTGTATCTAAAGTATGGCAGAAGATGTATACCCATTCTGGATGTGGTTCTATTCCCCATGCTTTATTCCATTTCGCTACATGATCATGCAGATCATCCCTTCCATTACATTTCTCATTCATTTTGGTGTTAGTATGCCCAAATCATAGCCTCATCATTCTTCGGTAATCTCACCATCCAACAAAATTATCTTTATGCATACCCCACCATCATGCAGGCGTAGCATATAATGCCAACTCTAATGCTTGGAAGCAGTGATCCTCAGGGACTTCACACTCAAATTCATCCAAAAATAGATCAACATTAGTTAAACCATCATAATAGGGTATTTTCCTTACCTCCAACGAAACACAATGCAGCAACTTCATCATCATGTTACATTTCAATGTAGATACTTCATGTAAGTGGTTCTGCCAATTCTCTAATTCCACATCTAAATCAGAGGTGTAGTAACTCTCCCAATCCCATGCAATCCTCCCATCTACCATCAGATTGATCTAGTCCTCATCTCGCACTGTTATTTTGTAGATTTGATCTAGTTCATCATCACTTTCTTCATAATCATGGATTGGTTCAGTATATCACACCCCTTCTGCAAGGTCCAACTGTACTACAAACCAAAGTGATTTTCTTTCAAATGACATTGTCCTCTTCTTTAAATTGACAACCCCATTCATATCAATGGCCTAGTTAATTCCCAGGAGCACGGGGTATGGATTACTGTCATCAACAATTTCTATAACCTCAAAGTTGGCCATCGTGCTTGCACCTTCTATATCAACTGTTACTTCATATAATCATCCCTTGGGGATGATTTTCTATTGGTTTTCCATTCTCAACAAAATCAGAGACCACTCCAATGTAGGTTTCCTCATTCTTTCCCATTTTTTTTTGTTAATACGTTCACATCAAACCCCAGATCTAAGATGACCTGGTCCATCTCATAATCACCTATCTAAATGGTGAGCCTAATCTCATGCCCTGTTTGTGCCTTATCTTTCCCAATCTTTCTGACCACATGGTGTCCATCAGGGACCTTCTCTTTATTGGCACATGTGTTTATTAACTTGTGCATGTCTTCCACAACTTTCCTATCACACAGTAGTTTTATGCAGGTTTCCAAAAACGTAGTGAGGATAGAGGAATCAACCTCTGTAGGCACAATGGTTTCTTGCACCTTGTTCTAGCTTTGTGAAGTGGAGGCCTCAGTGAAGATCTACTTGGCTTCCATTAAAGTTTCCTTAGTGCAATCTAGATCAAAAACATCTTCCTTCTCTGGGGCCTTAAGGACCCATCCGTCCTCTTTAGGTTGTGTACCCATTATCATCACGAGTCATTATTCCACTTCTCAACACTATGTTCATGCTTTGATCCTCCTTGCGGGGCTCAAATCCCATCCTCTATAAGTTACACATAAGCTACTGAGGCTGCACTTTCTTCTCTTTCATTTTAACTATTAGCACTAGGCACTTTTGTATAGTGTGGTCAAACTAGCTACAATATTGACATGATGGGTGTGTTTGATTCTGACACTCTAGCATGTAGTGCCCTGGCTGTCTATAGTTGTAGCTAATAATCTGACCCCCGCCTCTACCAGGTCCTCCTCCTCCTTAGCCCATCGTTGTCCCTAATAACCTCCACGTGCAAGCAGAATCTATTATCTTCGGCCCGTCGTGGTATTTCAACTTCTATAAATTTTTCTAGGTATGATATATGGTTTTTATATCATGTCCATTCCAATGAATTTGATTTTTAAGTCTCTATTTTCAACAACTTGACTTTGTTGTTAATTTATGGCTATTGATGCAAAATTCTTAAACTAAGTTTTTCTATAGTTGATATTTATTGGTTCAAAAGCTCATAGATTAAGTAGTACTAAGACATTTGGCTCTTGGTTATTTCCTTCTCAAGCTCATCCGACAGCTGATAAACCTTAGACCGACAGCCATGAGCAATGCAAGCTTTAGGGTATTTGTTGTTCATGTTTATAAAATCTCCTTTAAAGTTTCCTTCTGCCATTTGATAAAAATATTACTAGAATATAATTTAAGAACTGGGTTTATATATATATATATTGTGTAGATGTGTGCTTTCTCTACAGACTATGCAAAACCAGTATTACAGAGAATACAAAAGACAGAAAGGAATAATGTGTTATGGTTCATGCTTAGCCTGTCCTTCTAAATTAAATTATAAATTTGTTTACTGAAATTATCTTGCCCAGTTAGCTAGCATATTTCGCTACTTTTGCATACTTTAGTTATAAATAAATATATGCTAATAATGCATGGTATTAAGACAGTGCAACCTACTCTACTCAGAAATCAATAAACACTAATTACTACTATTAGTACATTCATGTGCTTTCATTCATGTACTTCCTACTATGATAGTAAATAGTCTATCCCTTCCTAATTATAATGATTGATGTGGTAATATCACTTATCTTTTTTCTTGTTATGCATTTAAATGTTATTTTGGAAGGTCTCACCACCCAGCTTTGGAAGTGGCAATTACGTCCAGATTCTCCCTCCGAGCTCTTCACTTCTAACAGTGATGAGAAGTTAAGTACCTTGGGCGTTCGGTCGAGAGCTCTTGCACTTCTAACAGTGATGAGAAGTTAGGTACCTTGGGCGTCAGGACTCAGTCGAGCCTCAAGTATTGTACGCACAACTATTATCACATTTTTCTTTCCCACTAGTTAAGTTTTTTTTGCCACCTGTAGGAAGAATTCAACACAGCCCAGTTGCTTCAAGCCCCTAAGTTTCTGTCCCTTTTCTTCTTAAGGAAAAAAAATGAAGGAACAGTTGTAACTGTTTTCAGAAGTTAATTCAACTATTTCTCTACTCTTTTAACAAAGTGCACCAAAATATTTTAATTAATACTTAGCAACATTGTGCTGGCTTTTCAGCTTAATAGTTTTAATAATTTAGACTAAAACAAAATAAAATTGCCAGTGATAATTAAGCGTGGTAACAACAATTAAGGAGTTATCACTCTATATTACATTTATACTTTATCGTGAAAACTAATTGTTAAAAATAATGATAATTATAATATGCATTTTACTAAATATATAACACATTATCAATGCTAATAAATAAATGTCTTAAAACTCCAACGATTTTAATACATCTATATAAAACAATAATTTTTAATTTATAGTTTTAAAAGTATAACAAATAAAAAATAAAAATAAAAAAATTTGTTATTAAAAAGATTAAGATTAAAATACAAAATTTACATTTTCTAAATTAATAAAGATAATGGTAATTTTAATTTTTTATATATATTAATAAAAATATAGTATAATAAAATATTATTTTAAAAAGAAAATACTGAATATTAAAAAGAAAAATAGTAGAAAATTAGTTGAATTAATTGAATTCATATAATTAAATAACATTAACTAGTCATAGGTTCAATTCACAGGTTCAGTTCACTTCACTTCACTTGACACTGAGTTAGGCTTCATACCTAAGCCAATAAAAAGTTACCTTTAAGATAGTTCTTTCAACAACTCTATACACACATCAATTTGTCTTATCACTAATGGATTCCTCCCCACTCCGCATCCAATGGCATGATGGAACATCAATATCTCGAATTAGTTTAATTGATTGAATTCATGTAACTAAATAACCTCTGAATTCATGTAATATTTCAACGTGAGTGGCCAGGAAAATAACAAAGAGTCCCATGAGCACAGAATATTGAGAAGTTTATTTGATAATAAATACATGCCGAGAAGATAGGCCAAACACAATGTTTTGAACCAACTGTTTGACCTTCGGACGATATTCACCCACATGCCGCCTTCGCTGAACCAGTTCATATTTTCTAATCTCCGTAAATCTGAGGTGCTATGAAGAGAGGGTAGCTATGATTTTTTGTCCAAATTCCAAATGAATTGACTGGAAGAGCTTGTTACCTGCGTTGGCAAGTCTTTCCATTCGCCGAATTTGATATACTGTACCTAAATACCGCAGAGGTTCGTTGTCACTCTCGGGATGGGGGATCTGCGAAGAAATCACGAAGAGCCCGTCCTCAAGTGCCTTACTAATGAGATGAATATTATTGTTCTCCAACTCCCCATTATCACCTGTATCGTGGTTAGGGCAAGAAATGGATCGAGCATCATCATGTAGATCTTGGAGACGGGAAATACATATGGTCACTATTATATGGACAACTCCCACGCTTACGCAATAGATATTGTCGATGGCGGCAGCTTTGAGGATTGCCATTCCATTATACACGTCTTCATTCACTATATCACTCGCACTCTCCTGTACAACTAACACACAGACAGCGGGTCCAGCCACATCAAACATGAAATCCTTCTTCAAATCAAAACAGAGGACCCAGTGCTCTAATATTAGACGGCACATTCTTAAGACCATACTCTGAGTTTTGAAATGTTCGCTATAGTCTAGTACAAGATCATCTAGAATGCCTATAAACGCCTTTACAGACGTTCGACGTGCCATCTCCAAATCAATCCTTTTCAGACCGCCCACGACATCAACGATCCTCACCACTTCTTTGCAAGCCTCCTTGGCGTCATCACATGTGTATATTTCACACGTTCGTGAATAACATGATTTTAGTAGCGGTGTACTGATTACCTTGAACAAGTATTCATATCCATTGATTGAACAAAATACTTCTCTGTTTTCTTCCCTGTATTGGCAATAAAGACGTACCAGATTCAGCTTTCTCCACAGTGCGTTCCAAAGCTCCAATTCACCGGCATCTGCGTTTCTTTTTCTTTTACTAGGATTTCGTCTCTTCTTCGCCTTCTTTGAACATTGAATCGCAGCTACAACCGTTTCTTTCAACAGATCTTTCATAGCTGTCTCATTCAAAACTTGAGTGTAGTCAGGAATGACATGAAGCCCTAGAAATATGCCTTGGCTGCTCTTCTTGAGAATGTATTGGCACATCCGTTGCCTGACCTCCGTCTGTGGGATGACATCGCCAATATGGAAGGGTTCCCGCGTGTATGGGTTCATGGCAACCCGTTTGCTGTCCCAGATCGCTTCTAGCGTTCTGCGGTTATAAAGAACCTGAGAAGGGTCATCTGAAACTGGAAGCCTAATTGGATCATAAGCGAAATCCTGGACTAAAATATCAACAAACTCCTCTGGAATATCACAATTGAAATCCATTTTCTGCTCATAAATTTGATGTTTTTTATCCAAGAAGAGCAATCCAACCATCAAGGGAGATTGATATCCAGTGGAATAGAACTCGTAAATGTGAATAGACTTGGCAACTATTCGCAGCTTGAGAGTTATTGACCTTTGCCAAACAAAAATTTATAGAGAAGAGCACTTCCAGGTTCGATGAAAATAAGGCACCTAAAGTTTGAGTCAACTGTTAGTGGCTTCTGCTCAACAAAATTTATAGCGAAGAGCACTTTTAGCTTGGAGGAAAATAGGGGCCCCAAAGTTTGAGTTAACTATAGTCTTGTTTTTTCTATCTTCTGTTAAATTAAAACCAACTCAGAAGAGTAAAAAGAAATTGAAACGGAGAGTCGCAGTTTGTGGCAGTTTAAAAAATATTTCAAAGTAAGAACGATGGGTATATATAGCTTCATATTATATTTTTCGTTTTAAAGAGTTGGTCAATTCATTCATGTATGCTATCATCACATGGTATATTATATTTCTTCGAATATAAAGTGGAGATTTCTAGGAGTTCTTACTTTCCAATTTTTAAAGGCGGTATATAATAAATTAATAAAATCTAAATTATAATTTTGTTAATTAATAGTATAATGATTAATAAATAATAACTATAATCGTTTTGATATTTTTATTAATTGTATAAAAAATCATTCACTCTTTAAGACATTAGTAGTCTAATGAATTCTACGTTTTTAGATTTTTTTTATAATTCCAAAATATTAAATATTTAGATTTTTTTATATAATTAAATACTATTAAAAATTAGATGTTTTTAGTGAGATTTTTTTTGAAGTTTTTAAGTGGTTTTCCTAGTTTAATTTTTATAGAATTTTTTACAAATTTATTGAACTAAGTTTAATGGGCAATCCTTTGCATAATAATACCTAGGGGTTTCAAGATAATAAATGCATATAAAGTAAAAAAAACAGTTTAATATAAAATATAAACGTTTTACCCTCAAAGTTTCTACAATTCAACAAAAAAAGGTACCTAAAAATTACATTAAAGACAACTTAAAAATATTATATTTAATATATATTTTTTATAATCAGATATACTAAATATTCTATATTTTTTTAATAGTAATTAAAATATTAAAATTTTAATATAGTATTAATTCAAGTTAAAATTAATGTTGATATATAAACTCAAAATTATTTAAATTATAATATAAATATATTTTTTATCACATATTAATTCAATTATATGTATGTAATTATACTATAGTAATGATAATTTTTTTTTTTTTTTTTGTTATTTTGACATTCTAGATCATTTTTTAATTTAAAATTTAATAAAATATGTGTGTGGATTTACAGTGAGCTCGGAGGCTTCTCTCTAAGATTTTTGAGTATAGGAATAAAATCTTAAATCAAGCTAAATAATTAATTTATTTAGGTCTGATAGACCAAAGTTTGGTCTCATAGACATTAACCACCACCTCCCTCATCATCATCATATTAGGAGAAAGCCCATCAAAATGAATATATTATTTATGTATGTTATTAAGAGAGTGTATTAAGATGAATATATTGTTTACTAAGATTATCATATAAATTAAATAGCTATAAAAATCGTTAAACATGGGTCAATAATAAATGTAAATACACTTATTTCATGATACATTTCAATTGATAAAATTATTAAAAAAGGCACACAAAAAACTAATTAAATTCTAAAAAACACACACACACACATATAAAAGAAAACATGGATCAAAATTCTTAAGTTTAGAGATTTATGGAGATTCTTAATTTATAAATAGCCCTTGTTAAAATACCACATGCCAATAACATGTCTTTTAAATACCACATGCCCAAAAAACCATCACTTACTTCATATGGCACGTGTCATATGACATTTTTTCTAATTAATTAATTTAATGAAAATGAAATAACTTCTTTCAAGATCAAGCTCAACCTTTGATTTGTGTATACTACTAAAAATATTCTGTGTCGATTAAAACAATCCACTAAATAATTAACAATTAATAATTAAATTAAAATTATGGAATTCTTATTTCCAAATAGACATGTCTATTGGCATAAAAAAATGAGCATTATCTAAGCAGGTGATGATTTTGGCCAGATGACTACTAATTTCTTATTGAATCCATCACTCTTTCTTTCTTAACAAATCCAACCATATCAGTCTTTGAATCATTTTTTGATGGTCCAAATAGATTCAACTTCATAAAGACCCCGACTTACCCAAAGTTTCCAAACTTAATAGTTGTAATCCTAATTTCCAAAAAATTCTATTGGATTTTGTCAAAACTGTTCGAGATTTTCCATTCTTTTCTGGGCAAAAATGTCTCTTTCTTAGACTAATCTTATATATATATATAGAGAGAGATAATAGTATCAATGTTTTTTGTTTGAGTAGTCTGTGTGTGACTTTTTGAAAAGTTTTTTGGTTTATTTTCTAATCTAATTTGTTTAGAATTTAGTACGGATTCAAGCTTGATGAGTGAAATCTTCACAATCTAATTTTTGAGGGCGCTAAATCCATATATATTGTCTAAAAACAAATTTAAACACTATACTATAAAGTTTTTCACAAGATTCAAGGTAGATATCCTCCAGAAACTCAAAAAAATTGCACTTAATAACTACCTTTAAAAATTATTTTCTCTTTTATTTTTTGAATATATTTATTTAATAGTTTTAAAAATTTGAGTAATAACATAATTTAAAAAATTAATGCTTTAAATTTTTAAAACTATAAATTCATTTATAACATTTGTAAAAATGTAAAAACATTTAACTAAAACCTTTTAATTTACATTGTTCTAGTTAATTAAAAACTATTGATTTTTAAATATATATAACAAATAATAATTAATTAAAAAATAAATATACTACAATTATTTTTAGTATTTTTTAAACTCATCCATGAACACAACACTTAAAACATTCAATATTAAAATTAATATATATGTTTTTAAAACTTATCCATGAACACTACATTAGGTAAAGAAAAGCAATATTGAGGCTTCCCATAATCGGAACTATATCATTCTCTTGAAAGGTTTCCTATTATTCAGGTTAATATATATATCTATATCCTAATAATCATTTCAGGAAAGGTTTCTTATTATTCAGGTTAATATATATATCTATATCCATAATAATCATTTCATTAATGGACACTTTTCTGGTCTTCAAAAAGATTATTAAATCCTTTGGAAATATTATTTTGGAATCATTTTTTCATTCATTATTTTCTTAATTCAATTAAAAGAATTTTGTAACTTCTAAAGTCAACACGATGCTTGGAATCGTATTCATTACTTTTTAAAAACCTATGGCATTGTTTTCTAAACTAAAATATGGATATATTAAATAAATTAGGCTAATATTTTATTAGGAAGATTAGTCCGTAGCCAAAAGTGTACGGATAGTAGAGGCTTAGGAAATCATAATATTCAAAAGGCGAAAGAGATAGATAGCTTTATTAAAAACAAGTCAATTTGACCATTAAAAAGAACTTGGAAATTAGAGTGCAAAAGAAATCAAAGCATAGAAAAAGGTTAAGAAGACGGACTAGAGTCAGTGGTGGTGACCTAAATAGGATCTTCATTATTGCCAAGGGTGCTTCAGAATTCTAAGATTCTGGTTAATGTGGTCAAAGCACTAGACCACATCCTTGATGTGATGATGTAGGTCCTTCAAAGAGTGTAAGATGTCTTCGAGATAATTGAAATGATCTATTATGATTTTTCCAAGGAGAAACTTCGCGTTCCAATATAGGTTGTTGGTATACATGTACTGGTTTAATTGACTTTGCATATGTCCAACATTTGAAACCCAATTAGCCAGTTTAACAAGAATCACTATGTCCAAAAGATGCTATTATCGAGACACTCCCTCTCCTTCCATACAATATAGCTCTTCCTAGATGGGACCTGGGGTGAGATCTCGAAACTTCGCAATTGATTCTTCTAGTTGATGGTGGGCACATGCATGTCCCTGAGAAGCTTGCTTTTGGTAATAAGTTACCCCTTTGCGAACATGTGCTCATTGATGGCAGATGGTGAAAGGCTAGACAAGGATACAAAAGAAAAATATCAGGGAAATGAATGGACAAGTGATAAGCGTAGCGAGGAGTGCCATGTAAGGTGGATAAGGGGCCCAATAATAAAGAGTTAGATGAAACCAAAAGTCAAACAAAGGTAATAATGTCAACCTAGCATGAAAAAGCCATGCCAACGAAAGGGAGAGAATGGAGGAGAACACAAAGTCTGCCAAGGAGGCTAGCAAAAGGAAGTAGGAGCATATTGAAGATAGATTAGGAAAGGAGCACAAAGCCTCAAGTATACATTGAGAATTACTAGGAGAGTGGCTAGAAAAAATATAGGTTAGGAGAGTACTAGTAAAAAAATTAAAACCATATAACATAAATCAAGGAAAGAGGTGAAAGAGAACCAAAGATAATCAAGATAACTCTCGTTGAAGAGGTTCAATGTCCATAGGAACTGTTAACCAACATGCAAAAGGAACTTGTATCACATCTTGGGCATTAGTGTTGTTAGGAAATGGAAACAAAAGAGCCATGCTGACATAGCAAGGAACCAATTAGAAAGCTTCTTTGAGTCTCCAGTTGAAGAGGGGATACTAACTTTTGCTAATGCAGTGGAGTAAGACTAGCTTAGAAAAGAAAGGGCCTAAGAAAGGATCATAGAAATGGACCATCAAGTGCCACCATTTCATGTTGATGAGAGTTGATAGGAATGTGTCAAACATGTTGCAAACAATAGGAATGGATATCCTATCATACCACATGGGAATAGATGTGAAAATCCTAGCAAGATGGTGAGACTTTAATGTGATGGTAATACTTGGGCTTGTGATCAATGGTCAAGGGGCCAACTTGCCAGAGATGAGATCTTGAGAGCATAATTGTTATAAAGACCTTTGATGGGGGTGTGGTACGATGTACCTCAACCAATTAGCGAATTGGGGCAGTGACACCTCCCCCAACCCCCCATTTTTCAATAAAGACACCTCATCTGAGACATAATTCAAGTAAACTAATTTTGTAACTAATACAGGAGCATTAGAGCTTCCAAGTCATGAAGTGTTTTGGAGACTGATCCGAGTCCGGGTGTGACAAAGGACCATTCTAAGACCTTTTACTTTTGTGATTTGTTAAATTGAATTTTTAAAAGAACATAAGTGAATACATGTGCATGATGTAAAGAAGAGGAACACGTCAATCATCAGCAACATAAAAACATAAGACATTGATAATGGAGTTCATCCAGGAGGGACTACACTCCGAGCCCCGGTGTCAAGAAGTTGTAGACCACTACATTAAGTGTTGTCAATAGTGATGATGTACATAAGAGATGATGTCGCTATCATACAATAAAAATGCCCTTCCATAGGAGTGGCTCCAAGAGATGTTCCACTACAAGAACTCTCGATCAAAAGGACTCCTATCAGTATGACACAAACTCATGCATGATGATCAAGAGAATCTTGCCAACATGGCATAAAATGGATCTCAATGCATGCATGACGACAACATGAGTATCCCATCAACATATAACAAAGGGATCTCGAATAAAACATAACATGACAAAAAGTACTTCACATAGACGATTCCGCATCACTTAAGTAGGAATAATGAAAACAAGTAATAAATAAGATCCCACATCAAGCATCAACAAGGATCTGTGTAGCACAATGCATAAATAAGAAGTACGTGAACACAACATATACCTCAAAACCAAGGTCCATCTGAAGAAGTGGATGTAAAACTGTTGAAGCTGTTTGGACCATCGATCTCACGGCATCAATCACATGAAAATGACTGATTGCACATGAATGATGACACCTACATTCCACTTAGAAAAGTGGCTGAAGAATAGAATGAGAAAATGAGAAATCTGAATGCACCATCAGGTTTGTGGCATCGAATAGTGCAAAATCAACTATACAAAATCGGAATTCTGAGAAGTTGAGAATTTGGTGCTCAAGGAAGCTTTTAGATTCTCCCTAGATTTGTCAAAGATTCTACTCCATGGTTGGATTGGAAATGTGAAACTCCAAAGGTGAATCTAACTTCGCCATTTCGATCCCCATAAAAAAGCATGAAAAACGACTATAAACTTGACTATGTTCTGACTTGGAGAAAAATTACCTCCTAAGGAAAATTGCAAGGATCATGGTTCTGCTCCCTGTTTTTGCAGAAATCATGGTTCCACCCTCATACTGAAAATGGCCGAAAAATGAAGAACTCTAATGGAGAAATGGACAAATCCATTGTGTTCATGGTGTCGAGAAGTGTTGAAACCATATTAAATTTGTAAAAATATGACAAAGTGAAATTTCACCCCTCCTGCAAAATGTTGCCTCGCACTGTGTGCCAAGATTTTGCCTTCTCTGTCTCAAATTCATGCCCTCTCTTCATTCCTCCATCTATCCATGCACTGAGAAAATTGGGTTCTTTCAAAGTTTGGAGGGCGGATTAAACAAGAAAGTGATTTTGGCATTGTGGTAAGATTACCAAGTTATACAGAGGAGGTCGGGTGGTCAAACCCCGACCCCTCCATGTTTAAAAATTTATTGCTCTTACAATTGCATGCATATTATTTTGGGTCCATTAACATATGGTGTTATTGTTTGGAGGTCATTTTAAATAGGGCATTAAAGGATGATACATCCTACTAGAGTCCATGTTATTGTTCACTATTTTCGGTGGTGTCATTTATGGGGCCGACCCACATGGGTCGGGCAGGTTTGACCCTCATCAGTCCCAAATTAATTGTTACATGGTGCGTTGGGGGATTTCGGGGTGTGGGCTGGGTCCATCGGAGGTGGCCTGTGCCCACCCCATTAATACAATGTGTTTATGACGTGCAGTGGAGGTTTGGAGGGTTCGGAGCATTGATGACCGTGGACCCAAAATACATCTTCTTTAATTATGGTTGCAAGAGGGCCAGTGGGGGTCATGGCCCATCAACCCCTTAATAAAATTTTTGTTATGTGGGGGTGGCGAGGGTGGTGGCCTGCCACCATAATATTTTTTTATTAATTTTTATTTAACAAAAAGGTGTACTTTTCAATTCCTTAGCACATAAGGGATATTGGGAAAAATAAAGAGGCCACAATTTCAACCGATTTTGAGAGCTAGGTATCATGCCTTTGGGTCGGTCAAATTGTAGGACACTTAAACTTGGTCCACAAACCAACTTTGACCAAAACTTTGAATGACTCATTCTCCCCCATACGAGCTTGGATTGATGAACCATTTGCACCTCCGTGATCAGGACGATGAGATCTACACTCTGGCCTTGGGTCGAAGTCATTCTGAGGACTTTGATTTTTGAGCATTCATAAGCCCTCTTTGTCTTGTGTGTATTTGGAGCCACCTGGCCCAATCCTCCCCACTGAGGATCTTTTGGTCCTTAAAAAGCATGAAAATAATCTACATCTTCTCTATACCTTGTTTGCATCACAAGCATCTTGAAAAGGTCTCACTTCCATCTCCTTCACCTTTGTTCTTCGAAGCCTTAAGCGATGAGCTGACACCTGCTACCTCTGCAAACTGTAGTACATTGTTTCGCAAATTACATGTTTTACTTTCATGGCCAACTAATGACCCAAGCATCCCACACTTGCCACAAGTTTATAACACATATTCGATGGTCAAGTTGACATCAAGATGGACGCAATACCTCAGCTATGAAAACAAGGCCAACATATCATTGTTGCTTCAACAAGTGATGGAAAACACATCATCACTGCAACACATGATTTACAAAAAATAAGGCCAAACACTATTTTCTTTAACAAGTGATGGAAACATGACATCACTTTCACAGTTTATCATGCAACTCAAAATAATATCAAACATCATTGTTGTTGAACAAGTGATAGAAACACATCATCACTTTTACATTTTAAAATGGAAAAAATGACATACAAAAGCATTGACCATGAAACACTAACATATCTAAAAACCATTTTTCACTTATCAAGGTGAATGGGTTGCCTCCTTGTGGTGCGTTCAATGGTCGAACAACTGCTTCACCTAGTTCATGCATCGACACTTGATCTTTAAGGCACTGCTCTGGATAGAGCCTCCAACAAGTGGCTCTTTGATGGCGACTTATATCACAATGACTGCAATAGGTTTTCTTCCTCTATATCTGATTAACATGTTTCTTTACATGGTATTGACAGGGTGTTTCACACCTCGTCCTTTTGTGTTTTGCCATTCTTTGCTAACACTTAGAAAATGTATGGTTATGTAATCCAAAAAAGGTACATGTTTTTTGATTCCATGATTTCGTTCATCTCTAACAGCATGATTATAATCGAAATGAAAATTCGAAGATCGAAAGTCGTTATACCTTCCCTTACTGTCTTTGGTGTAATTATGGCGATGAGAACATAAGTCGGCTCTTTCCCTGCAATTGAAACTGTCGTAGGATGTTGGGGATGTGTTCCCATCATTTTCTTTCCTTGACGATTTTGATGATGTCTCAGAAGCATATGACACCTTTGAACATTCTCCTTTGGTGTATCTCGAGCTTACAAATTGAGGTCTCTGCACAACCTCCAATGGTTGAGTTATGCATTGGTTATTAATACCAATTTTTTCTTCCTTCTTGTGCCTCGTCCTTGTAAGGAGCCTCATGTTTGTCCCTGTAATTGGGATCTCCGAATCTCCAACAGAAATCATACTATGTGACGATGAAGCTGAAACGAAATCAACATATTTTACCTCCTATTTTGATTTAGAAAGAACTGATGAGGGCTTCACATCATCTATTGTTGGTGGTTTGCTAGCTATCTCGGCGCATTCCCAAACTTCCTTTCTAACATATTCAAGTCCTGCCTAATGGGGTAATTCTTCAATTTTGACGGGGTTGATAATGCCTTGCCCATTGATGCCCAAGACTTCTCCAAGGCCTCGTCCTTTTCCACGTTGTAGCTTTTCCAAGGCCTCATCCTTTGGTTGTAGATTTCGTAGAAAACTATGTTTCTCCTCTTTCTCTTCATGTAGATGCGTCTTCAATTCAACATTCTTTGTTTGAAGATTATGTTTGTGGTGCTTCAGTTCTTCCAGGGCCTCTTCCGTGGCTCACAACTGAAGCTGCAATCACTCCTTTTCCTCTGTCTCTTTCTGTAGAGTTTCATACATGATTTCGACCCTTTCGGAAATTTTGAGAATGGTCTCGTACATTACTTTTTCATCCTCTATTGCTGCACGTTCCATTGTTCACACTAAAATTCACATCAACACAAAGACCGCTTTGATACCACTTGATCCTGGTCTGGTGTGATGAAGTACCCTTCCAAGACCTTTTACTTGTGTGATGTGTTAAATTACATTTTTAAAAGAACATAAATGAATACATGTCAATCATCAGCAACATAAAAACATAAGACATTGATAATGGAGTTTGACTAGGAGGGACTACGTCTCCGGAGCTCGATGTCAAGATGGTGTAGGTCGTTGCAGTGTTGTCAATAGTGCTGATGTACACAAGAGATGATGTCACTATCATACAAGTAAAATGCCCTCACACAAGAGTGTCTCCAAGAGATATTCCACTATAGGAACTCTCAGTCAAAAGGACTCCTGTCAGTATGACACAAACTCATGCATGATGATCAAGAGCATCCCGCCAACATGGCATAAAAGGGATCTCAATGCATCCATGATGAAAACATGATTATCCCATCAACATACAACAAAGGGATCTCGAATAAAACATAACATGACAAAAAGTACATCACAGAGACAATTACGTGTCACATCAAGCAGGGATCATGAAAATGACTAATAAACAAGATCCCACATCAAGCATCAACAAGGATCTTTGTAGCACAATGCATGAAGAAGAAGTACATGAACACAACATATACCTCACAACCAAGGGCCATCTGAAGATGTGGATGTCAAACTGCTAAAGCTGTTTGGAACATCGATATCATCGCATTAATCGCATGAAAATGACTACTCGCACATGAATAATGACACCTACATTCCACGTAGAAAAGTGGTTGAAGAATAGAATCAGAAAATTAGAAATATGAATGCACCATTAGATTTGTGGCATCGAATAGTGCAAAATTGACTATCCAAAATCTGAATTCTAAGAAGTTGAGAATCTAGGGCTCAAGGAATCTTTTAGATTCTGCCTAGATTCCTCAAAGATTCTTCTCCATGGGTGGACTGGAAATTTGCAACTCCAAAGGAAAATCTGACTTTGCCATTGAAATCCCTATGGCAAACCATGAAAAATGACTATAAACTTGACTATATTCCGACATGGAGAAAAATTACCTCCTTTGGAAAATTGCAAGGATAATGGTTATGCTCCCTATTTTTGCGGCAATCATGATTCCATCCTCATTCTGAAAATGGCCAAAAAATGTAGAACTCTGATGGGGACAAGGGAAACGCCATTGCGTTAGTGGCATTGAGAAGTGCTAAAACCATATAAAATTTGTAAACATCTGACAAAGTGAAATTTCGCCCCTCTTGCGAAATGTTGCTTCGAACTGCATGCCAAGATTCTGCCTCCCCTGTCTCAAAATCCATCTATCCGTGCACTAAGAAATTTGGGTCCTTTTAAAGTTTGGAGGGCAAATCAAAAAAGAAATTGGTTTTGGCATTGTGGTAAGATTACCAAGTTATAGGGAGGAGGTCGGGTGGTCAAACCCCGACGCGTCCATGTTTAAACATTTATTGTTTTACAACCGCGTGCATATTATTTTGGTCACATTAACATGTGTTGTTATTGTTTGGAGGCCATTTTAAGCAGGGCATTAAAGGAGGGCACATGGTACCAGACTCCATGTTGTTGCGAACTATTTTGGGTGGTATTGTCTATGGGGCCACTTGCTTGGGGGCCAGCCCACGTGGGCCGGGCAGGTTTGACCCTCGTCGGTCCTGAATTAATTGTTATGTGGTGCATTGAGGGATTTCAAGGTGTGCACTGGGTCCACCGGAGGTGGATCATGCCCACCCCATTAATAAAATTTGTTTAGGGTGCACGGTGGAGGTTTGGAGGGTTCGACAGGGTGATAACCGTTGACCCAAAATATATATATATTTTTAATTAAGGTTGCGAGAGGGACAACAGGGGTTATGGCCTATCAGCCCCTTAATAAAATTTTTCTATGTGGGGGTGGTGGGGGTGGCGGCCCGTCGCCATAAGAATTTTTTATTAATTTTTATTTAACAATAAGGTGTATTTTACAATTCTTTACCACATAAGGGATATTGGGAAAATTAATGAGGCCGCAATTTCGACCAATTTCAGGAGCTAGGTTTCATGCCTCGTGGTTGGTAAAATTGTAGGACAGTTAAACCTAGCCCACAACCCTACTTTGACTGGCTCGTTCTCCCTCATATGAGCTCAAATTGACGAATCGTTTGCACCTCTACAATCAGGACAACGAGATCTACGCTTTGGTCCTGGGTCAATGTCATTCTAAGAACTTTGATTTTCAAGCATTCATAATCCCTCTTTGTCCAGTGTGTCTCTGGAGCCACCTGGATCGGAGACAAACCTCCAGATTGGATTTCAACATGAAAAAGGAATTCTAATTCCTTATTGTAAATAATTTTAGTTTCTTTATTTATAAAATAACTATGGATAGAGATAAAATTTAGTAGATAATATTTTTAACAAGAAAGTTTTCCTTTTAAGACATGAAAGGAAATAAATTGTTAGAGATTATATGCAAATAATCTTGGTATAATCCTTAGAGTGGTTAGTAAGTTGAGGAAAATCTTGAATATCTTGGGGAGTGTTAGAGTTCTTTTAGGATGTAAGACAATCTAGTGTTTTGTATACTATTTGTTCTAAGCCTACTAGAAAATAGAACAAATGGAGAGTGAGGGATTGGGCCATAGAGAGGAGGATAAATTAGAACAATATCTTGACTAGAACTATAGAATTCGATTGAATGAATGAATTTAAAATTCATGTTCATTGTGTGTGAGATACATTGCATTGATGATTAACTGAATCCAATGGTTATGTGAATAATTGAATGAAACTTAGCATAATGATGCTATGGACGAATTTATGCATAGACTTGGAATGTATTGGTCCATATGATTTATCTGTGTACATGTAAAATTATTCATAATACTTTTGATATTGTTTTTAATAGATTCTTTTAGATTTGGGTGGTCAGAAATAAGGAAATAAATCCTATATGTGTATGTAGAATTCACTGTTCATGAAAGAGAAGCGATTTTTTGAAGGCTAATGTAGGTATGAAAAGAAGAAAATTTTTTGTTTAAGGGATGCACCATCCAAGTGCGTAACAAAAACAAAACCATTGACCAAGGGGTGTGAAAAAATAACTATGAATTTGTAGTTGCTAATGAATTTAGACTAAAAAAAATAGACACAAATTTCTTCTACTTGATCTATGAAAAGGAAAACATACAATAGAAACACATGCAATTATTAAATCACAATGAGCACAATATTTTTCCTAGGGAACCCAATTGGGGAAAACCTCTCCTCTATTTTGTATTAAATTTGATGAGAATGTGGATCTATTATAATGATTGTTTCAATCATTGAAACTCAACCTGCACTGCAATATTGATCACTTTCTCTTTGAATTGATATGACCAACACTTATCCAAAATAGGCCTAAACCTTCCACCTATTTCCTTGTGCAATCCTTGAGGGAATTAGCTCCTAGAATATAGGGAAATTCGCTATTTCCTTGCGCAAATACTAGAGGAATTGATCATCTGCTCTAATGCAAAATCTCTACACTCAACTAGTATACAATTTATAATTACCATGTGCCTTTTCCTCCACCTCAACTAGGAAATTCAAATTCCATGCATGACTAGGACTATTTTTAGTAAATTGACCAGTTAACTAAGAGATCAATGAGTTAACAACAATTACTACTACTCAATTGAACTCAAATGGACTCTATTCATGACTAGAGCTCAAATAACTAAGCTTCACTAACTATGACTCTATGAGATTTTAGCAATAAGCTCATGCACAACTTTAATTATAGCCTACAAACTTGGATTGACTGATTTAACTAAGAGATTTGATCGTCTCACTCCTACTAACTGCATCTCAAGTCATCTTTCCAACGTGGAAATTCAAATTTCTCCACTTGACTAAGGCCCAAGTCAAATGAAGGTTTTTCTTTCTACAATTTAATAGTGTGGTAATAATGATGATAGGGACTTATTATTGGATGAAGGATTGTTGGTGGTTAATGATCGAAATAATGTGGAGAGTCTCTAGAGATGAATATTCATAGGAATATAAAAAAAAGTAACTCGAGATCTAGAATGATTTGGTGGATTCACCCAATTGATTTTATTATCTATGAACATTTGGTTGAAAATAATGCCAACATGGATTGGCAATAACATCCAACACTTGTAGTAGTGCCCAACTTGACATAATATCTAGTCCCTGACAATTATTAAATAGATCATTGGTAAATTTCAAATGGGATATGTTGCATTCAAGGCAATAGGGGAAATGTGTTGATAGAGGCTGTGTGAGTGGGTCTACAAAGCTACATTGAAATTTGTATTGAAGGCTGACATTAAGACCCACAAATTTTTGGATTGGATACCTGTGTGTGATATCTATGATAGATGTTATGATGTGTTGCATGCAATCTTAGAAAAGGGTGAGATATTCGATGTTCGATGACATATACATGGAGTAATGTGTGAAGCATGATGCTGGATATTGGAACATTGTGTTTGTAATGCCCTCCTCCGATATCTACCCAACTAATTGGCCAACTGGGGTAAACATGTGATCAAAAGTTACCATGATATGATTAAACCTTCTAAGCAACCTTAGGGAAGTGGAATCGATGGAGACACACCATAATAGACCTTCTACACCTACTACAAGACTCCCAGAATGCTTCCCAGTCATTCACTCGACCAACCCCTGTGTCCAACTAAACTTTTAGACCACTAAACCCTAGACCGCTCCCTCGATATGGGCAAGAGTGTGTTTGAGGACCTTTGGACACATGCACAACATGGGTGTGCCAGCGTTGCTCGATACTATGCCTATGCCCCTGGGATTTGAACCACTTCTGCCCAGAACACAATGACACTATCAGAAACCATGATTTACATAATAACAAATCTTACAAATCGAAACTGACTCCATGACTAGACTTGACCATCCCTAACTAGACTAACATTTTGTCAAACACTTGGCATCAATGCAATCTACAAGAAATGAATTAAATACATAACATAAATGATTGATAACTCATGTGATACTTGAAAATAAGGATCACCACCCTCTTTCCTTAACTGTTTTGACATCAATTAGGTCTTGCATCCATTATCCTTTCAGTTACAAGTAAATACATGAATTAACCATGAAAATAACTAGTCATATAACAATTATTATAACAAAAATTAAACCATGAAAATGATAATGAGATAACAACCATTAAAGACAAATATTAATAAGTAAAAAATCAATAGAACTTAACTTTTATTAACCATAGGAAAATATGACCAGGTTCGAGACTTCCACGTACGACTCGACCATAGACATGATTGAACCAAATATTTGTTTTAGCTCGTCACCCCTATGCTTCCAAGAATGAATGTGGGATCTAATGGATAAACCAATCCAAAAAAACCAAGGGAATCTAGAGGTTAAACCACCTCCAGCCTCACCAAACAATGATCTCACCAAAAATGGCACTGAGATAAAAAATACCAATTTGAATTAGGAATTCCCTCGAATTCCATCACTATTATTGATGAATTTTCCACCCCCTTACCTCTCAGGCTTTACCGAAATCCACACCAGATCACTAGGTCGTAAACCAAGAATCGATGCTTAGGCTTTACCATGTATCCCGCCAAAACCACTTTAGGAATTCCGAGGCATTTGAGATTTTCCTTAGACTACCTCCACCCTATATTCCAAAACCATTTGGAAATTCCAAAGCTCAAAACCAAGAAAATAAACCCATCACACCATGGATATTTGGAAAAAGGAAAGGTTAGGCTGGAAATTACTCTCATAACCCGGAAATACCATGCCAGCAAGAGAAAGAGAACCATACACAAACATGAAAGCCATGGATGTCAAAACTAGCTAGGAAATCATACATGCAAGATGTTACCTATAAGTATTCCTATTGATGCTACTTGATCATGCTCTTCCTTTCTTGTTACTTTCTTTCCTTCCTCTCCTTTTTATTTCTTTTCCTTCCTTGTTCCACGGCTGGAGTGCTCTAAGAAAACTCAAGTGTCCAGGAGTGGGAGAGAGAGAGAGAGAGCTCCAAAAATGAACTAACTAAAGGTACCAATTGACCCTCAAAAGAATTTTTATCAATGAGGCCTCTATTTTATTCATTTTCCATTATTTTCCTTAAATTTCCTCCTCACAAGCAAGTTGTGACCTTTCACCTCCTTTACTTAGCTCGTTGCAATGTTTATAATGAACGACCTACTGACAAAAACATCATGACAACATGACAAGAACCATATTTCTTATTGGAGCTTTATAACTCGGCTCGTGGCGGTATTTACATCCATATACATATGTGCATATACCAAAAAATAAAATAAAAATATGCCAAAAGTATACCAAATATCATACCAAAACTTCTTTTCCCCCATCAGCAAACAAAGAAGGATACATGGCCTACATCTAATCATCCATCTCCCATGTAGCTTCTTCAGGCCAAAGGTGCTTCTAGTGCACTTTAGCTTGCTTTATGGCTCTGTTCCTAAGCATGACTTCTGCTATAATATACACTAAGGTTCCATATGGAATTTTCGTTCTTGCTCGACCTACAATAAATACCAATCAATAACATGATCAACATCCTTTATAGACCTCTTAAGAAATGAAACGTGGAAAACATAATGGAATTTCACTTTTGGAGGCAGTGCAAGTCAATAAGCCACTAGTCTAATCCTCTCAAGCATCTCAAAAGGCCTGCAATAGTGTGGTACCAACTTGGAACATGGTCCAATCCTCAAACATCTCTTCTTGGCCTTGAAGCGCAAATACACATGCTCCCCAACCTGAAACTCCTTGAATTCCATGTGTTGGTCTACATAAATTTCTTGTGTGCCCTATGTTTCCTTTAGATTCTTATTTATAACCTGCATTTTCTATTCCATGTCTACCAACATATCTGGTCCAATAAGTACCCTATTCATTCGATCACTCCAACTAATGGGAGTATTACAACTCTGCCCATACAGTGCCTTGAAAGGACTCATCCTCCATGACTCCTAATAACCATTGTTCCATGCGAACTCAACCAATAGAAGATACTCCCCCCATCTTCTTTGCGGGTGCATCATGTACATCCTCAACATATCCTCCAAGATCATGTTGATCCTCTTTGTCTGTCCATCTGTATATGGATGATAAGATGTACTAAAGGCTAACTATGTACCCGAAAATGCAATAAGTCCTTCCAAAACTTGGAAGTGAACTTCGCATCCTATTCCAATACAATCTTCTTTGGAACGCCATGTAATCTCACGATATCCCTCATGAAAACCTATGCCACATCACAAACTGAATATGTAGTCTTTGTTGGAAAGAAGGGAGCTACCTTTCTCAACCTGTCATCCATGATAATAATAGAATCATGTTGTCTCATTTTCCTTGGAAGACCTGTAATGAAATCCATGGAAATGACCTCCCATTTCCTTTTTGGAATAGGAATAGGATGTAGTAGAAAACTTGGATGCTTACATTCTACCTTTAATTGTTGACAATCCAAATATCTAGCCACAAAATTTTCCACTTCCTTCTTCCGATTTAGCCAATAGTAGAACTTCTTCACTGTCGTCAACATCTTTTGGTATCATGGGTCACCCAAGTATAGTTTCACATGAATCATATCCATGAATCTCACTAAACCATCTGTCATCGGATGATAATCTGCATCCTGATCACTTGTACATGTACATCCACCTATACCTACACCTATACTCGTACCTATACTCTGTTGTAACCTGTGCATAATTACCATGTCCCTATCATCCCATTATCCTACCGGCAAGCTCTTATCATGTAACTCTATTCCATAAGAGCTCATAGTGGCTTTATGATTTACTTGTAACTTCCCTCTATGAGCATTGTCAACTTGGTTCTCCTTTCCCTTAATGTATTTG
The DNA here is from genome assembly GCA_000404065.3 of Pinus taeda. Lineage (NCBI taxonomy): Eukaryota > Viridiplantae > Streptophyta > Pinopsida > Pinales > Pinaceae > Pinus > Pinus taeda. Next base: position 64,436 of record APFE030115059.1, on the reverse strand, counting down.
ATCTCAAAATCAAACTCACTAAGGGTAGCTAAGGGCAACCAACCATCTAGATTTCCTGCCATTTATATTTGGCTAGGAAAACATGTATCTCAAGCTACTATGATTGCTCAACAATAAAAATATCCCACTAAGAAGATAATTCCTCCACATCTTGACGGTGTGAATAATAACTTCCAACTTAAGATCATGAGTCACATAGTTTTGGTCATGCTCATTCATCTTCTTGGACTCATAGCACACCACTTTTGCCTCGTGCATAATGACTCCACCATGTCCTCTTTTACATGCATTTGTACACGCTAAAAAAGATTTATTCCAATCTGTAATCTTGAAGACTGGAGCATTGGTCAACAACTGCTTCAGTTGCTCGAAACTAGCTGCATATTCTTCTTTCCATTCGAACTTCTTACCTTTCCTCTGCAAAGATTTCATAGGACATGCAATGCATGATGCATGAGAAGCTCCTGATGAACCTCCTATAGTAGCCTACCAATCCCATGAATGAGCTCACCTCACCCACATTATTAGGAGCTACTTACTCCATGATGGCCCTTATCGTTTTTGGATCTACTACTATGCCTTCCTTGGAAGCAACATGTCCCAAGTAATGCACCTTTGTCTAAAATAAGCTGCACTTGCTAAGCTTGGCATACAACTGATGCTCTCTTAGAAATGTCAACGATGCTGCTAAATGATCAACATGCTCTTCTTCATTCTTGGAGTATATCAAGATGTCATCAATGAATACAATAAAAAACTTGTCTAGATAAGGACACAACAAATCATTCATCAAACACATAAATGTAGCTAGGGCATTAGTCAAACAGAATGGAACTATAACAAACTCATAATGCCCATACCTGGTCTTGAAGGAAGTCTTGTAGATAGCCTATTCCTTTTTTCATACATGCTGGTATCCGAATCTCAAGTCAATGTTAAAGAACATTGTTTCCACCTTCAACTGATCAGATAAATCATCAATCCTTGGCAATGGGTACCTATTCTTGATTGTTACCTTTTTTAGCTACCCGTAATCAATGCACAATCAAGGAGTACCGTATTTCTTCTCTACAAACAACACTGGTGTTCGGACGGGGTCCCCAGGCTCACTTTTGGGGTTAAGATAACCCAAGTTTTGGTACATTTTGTGAAAATAATGTGAAGTCTCTGTGATTTATGGATGCGGAGTGTGTAAATGACTAGGAGTTAGAGGGGTTTAGGTCCTTGTTTTATGTAAAGTTTGAGTTGGTTTTGAGATTCACCCATGCTCCGCGGACCATGGCATTGTATGAAAAAGGCTATAAATAGGTGTGACTTAAAGAGTGTAAGCCATAATGGATGGAGGTAATATGAAGTAATAGCGAGAAGAAGTGGGTAAGAAAGAAGAAAGGCTCTGGAACTGAGTGTGCGGAGGCCTAGGTAGAGTCTGCAGCTGAGTGCAAAGACCCCAACAACTGTGTGCGCAAAGTAGTTTTGAGTCTATAATTCTGAATTAAAGATCAATAAAGACCTCCTGGGAAGTCCTGGTTACCGGGTGCAAGCCCCGAAAGTGATGATTGATGATATGTGATTCGTTCTCCACATTTCACTAGTTTCAATCCCACTTCTTCACCCCTGTGAGCATCACCCGATGCAATGAGTGCTAAGTGAACTATTCAAAAATCATGAGAAATTAGTCAGTTACGACTACCTCTCATGGAAATTGTCATACGTGAATGACTTACTTAACGCTGTTGAATCCCAAAATGATATCTAATTTAATGCACTGCGTAAACCCCCATACTTAAATTCAAAAAGAGTCAAGGGATCTCTACTTGAATGGTTCATGAGGCACAATACTTGCTAAGGTTTTGCAAATGGGGTAGCAAGCTAAGTGGGCTTGATTGTGGGGAAAACTCCACAGTTAAGCGTGCTTGAGCCAGAGGAGTTCTGGGATGGGTGACCTCTTGGGAAGTCCTGGTTTACCGGGTGCAAGCCCCGGAAGTGATGATTGATGATATGTGATTCGTTCTCCACTTTCACTAGTTTCAATCCCACTTCTTCACCCCTGTGAGCATCACCCGATGCAATGAGTGCTAAGTGAACTATTCAAAAATCATGAGAAATTAGTCAGTTACGACTACCTCTCATGGAAATGGTCATACGTGAATGACTTACTTAACGTTGTTGAATCCCAAAATGATATCTAATATCAATAAAGACGACTTCCAAAGAATTCTTGCTTATTTTTGTTTATCTACGTTAATGTTATATGATGTCAATGAATAATCTCTTTTATGGAATATTGATTGAATGTTGCACAATTCTTTTGAATAAGTCATAATAATGTACGCAATGCATGTTTAAGTACTTTTGTGAAGACTCTAATGAACTCTATCATGTTTACTAATAACTTAAGTAGATCTATGTGAACACTAATTTAGGGTTGTTCTATGATGCACGTAAGTGGGTAAATTGATTGTTAGAGGTTTTCGAAGACTGATCATAGACCTTTGCAAAGGTGTGAAGATTTCTTTAACATAATTACAGTAACATGCCCTAAGAGTTTATCAATATGCACGAAGGAATATCTGAAGAGCTAAAAGACATCATACTAGTCTCTAGATGTATAAACTTGTTTCTTGCATCCCCCCGTATTGCTTCGGGTCCGACCACAGCTTGTGCTACGCAATTTGTTGCCGAAAGGGCTAGTAGTGTAGGGTTTTGTTGGTTGGTGCAACTATTTCTGAACCTAGGTCAAGACACCCTAAGCCAACAAATGGTTCCGTTGTTGGGACCAATATCTTGTTGAAAGAGATGTGTGATGTCGCAACATTAGAATCCGACCAAGAAAGAAATTAAAAAGTCATTGGATCAGAAGATTTATGAGTTTGTGACGTTACAAAACAGGAATACGCGCCTGTGAAAGGAACAATGATTGAACATGTATATATATACAGAGATACATGAGATCTTCTTCTACACTTTTCCCATGACACTGTATGAGTGGTTAGCTAAATTAATAGATAGTCAAGGAAGGTGGAGGCTCAATAGTCCAAAAGTGTGGACTCTAGAATTAGTGTGATGATTAGAATATTCTGGAAATAATATCGCACAAGTTGTTAATCATTGGCTCGATTGGATCCTAGGAGGATTTGTTACATAATTTTCAGTTCATACCTTGGTCAGCTATAGCAAAGCAGAGTGACGATTTTTTAAAGGACCATGAGGTAAATACTTAAGATCATTGAATACTTGGATTAAAATGTTGTTATGTGAAAAATGGGTGATGCCATTACCTTGATGTTCGGAGCTATGCGAAGCAGACAGTGCTTTAGAAATCACGAAGGATGAGGACCATATTATAATGCATTGATTCGACCTCCTCCAAGTGTTGACAAAGGGGAGGAATGGACTCCACCTTGAAGCATTGTTCAGCTTATCTCTCAGGGAATTCCTCAAATAGATCATCTATCCACTCCTCCTTCGCCTCCTTCTCCACCACATACACCTTCGCCCACACCTCCACCTCCACCACCACCATCCAACATGGTGAACAAAATGAAGCTGTCAATTTTCAAGCGTATAGGAAGTGAAGATACAAAGCAACTTTTCTTTGTTAAGAATGTTGTGTTGACATCGCAATAGATTAGTGATGAAAATATATAGAAGGCACAGTTGGTTACCCCTTTGAAGGATTGCACACTACCTTGGTATATTAAGTATTGTTCTGATAGCTCTCTTGCATCGCTAGTAGAAACTAAGGCAACTTTAAACAAGGAGTTTAGTAAGCCTAAGTCTAACTCATATTCAGTAATTGGATTCAAAGTAATCGTGATGAGGGTCGATGAGATGCATTGTATGGTGTAGGTAAATTCTTGATGCGGACAAGGAAAATCCCTCTAGCCTGAGAGAGCAGGTCTAGCAACAAAAAAATAATATACTGTAAACGTCCTTAGATTAGAATTGAATAAGAGGGCCTACCTCTTAGAACGCTAATCCTCTTGATGATGATCTCACTTCCTTGCTCCAACTTCCTTTCGTTTCTTCCTTTAGGTACCTAAAACAAATAGACGAGAGACAATAGCAAACGTGGTAACATACAATCACATTCAATCTACTTAAAAGGTCAAGGAGTCTTAAGCCATCAAATGTAATATGACACTGAATGTAGGAAATAAACCATTAGTTGTATTAATAAAAAATTCAGAAGGAAATACAACCAAAGCCTTTACATTACAGGTCTCCTCTAACATATCTGGGTTCCCACACCTCTATTAGCATCTCATGATTAACCTCAATAATGGAACTTTAAGGCTTCTTCCCTTTAGTTCCAAACTAAACCAAACACACTATTATCCATTCACAAACATAAAATACAAGGCTAAAGCTATATATATCTTGATGGTTATTCAAGCTCCAAAAAAGACTAGTTTAGTTTGGAAAAGGAGGAGTTTATATATCTTTGATGGAGGGGAGATGGTTCCTCTTATGATGGGACAAAGATTATCTCTTTGTTTTTTCCCATCTTAATAGGGCAAAGGAGCCCAAACTGACTTTCTCAGCTCTATCTAGCCCAACCATTTACTACACTTCCATTCACAAAGCTTCTAGACCTGGAAGCTTTGATTCCATTTTTAAAAACTTACCAAAAGAGGATCGATGTGAGTAATGAAGGGCTCACTTGTGCCTTTCGACACTAGTCCTAGTTTCAAACTCTACAAATCTGTGTGGGGAAGGAACTGAGCCCTAGTGCTAGTCTTGTAAAATGAGACGAAAGGAAGATTCTTGGGAAGTGATGCAAGAGGGGAATTTTCTGCTCATGAAGAGGGACAAAAAGGAAGGTTCTTCATGGTCGGAGAGCATATAGGGTTCACTGTAGAGGTCCTTTAGGATTGAGGAATGGGGAGTACAGGGACAGTGAAAAATGTTGTGTAACAGATGCCCCCTAAAGCATGAATGCCAAACTAGAGTGAGGGGTGACATTTTTTACAAGTAGATGCGTGAAACCCAAGACAGTCATCAGAGAACCTGCAAGTAAGCATAGATACATATACATCACTAAAAACTTTGATAAATGATACATGAATCATGGTATGGATGCACCCATCCAAAGAAAGATCATGTAAATGGATGCAAGGTATGGGCACAACCATCTAGTAAGGAGGATCATTCGAAACTAGGGTATGGTCGTAACCATCCAATAATGAGAAGGATCACATATAACAACTCATAGTATGGTCGCAACCATCCATATGAAAGAGACATGTATATCAACATGATCATGTCATATTGTGTTGAAAGTAGCAACAAGAAATGATAAAAATAGAATCCAAAATATTCCAATTTTAATTTTTCCTTGAATTAAAATTGCGAATTAAAATTCAAACTTAGTCTCACCATCTGCTTGAAAGTAATTAATTAATTCATTATGGATTAATTAGTTGGAGAAATTAAAGTTAGAAGTCTTTCTGAAGTCATGCAACAATTATCCCTTAAATGAAGCAGGTTATCCCTTAATTAAGGAGATAAGATTGAGTTATATTTGAGTTGTAATTAGCTAGCTCAGTTTGCTGAGTTAAGTCCAGTTAAATTAGTTCCGAACTATTTGAGGAAATAATTGTGAGTTATCAGTCAGTTGATGCATGCATGCACTTAACTGTTGTTCTCTAGATAACTGAAGATTCTCTCATCATTAACTCATGCATGTCTATTTTGAGAAAGACCCAGTTGAGATTAAAGACAGGGACAATGTACTATCAGTTGCATGTTTTCTCCTATAAAGGAAACTCATGCATGTAGAAGGAATAAGGTTCCTTGAAAATTGTGCAATTTTACAGGGTGTAAGATCTGTGTGAGTGATTAGTGTTACACTTGGTAATAGGAGTATCACCCAGAGAAACTACACAAGTAAATAGGAGGCTTGGAGGGCATAGGAAAAGGTTTGTCAAAAGCCTTGTTTTCCTATGAGGATCCAGGAGGATTGTACTGAGAGCTGGCTAGCTATGAGAGCTAAGGGTTTGTATTATTCTGATATATTTCCGCCTTGTATGATAATACAGATAGTGGGGTTTTTAGCTGAGGCTTTCCCCTGAGTATTCTTCTATGTTTCATGTGCGTTGATTCTTCTTTTGAGTTATATGTGTTCAGCTTGATCTTGCTCAAATATTTTAAGCTTCCGCAAGTTTGATAGGAGAAGTATATTAAATTATTTTTCTTTCATATATTGTGTTATCGAGTTAATCTATAGTCAGATTTTCTACATAGATCTTACAGGTATATTTGTAGAGAATTTGCAAGAAATTCTACACATCACATTGCAACCTGGAATTTAGTAATCTGAGCCCAGGGTCTTGCGCTCCAACACGACCCAATCAAAGTACAATTTATAACACGGGAATATATGTCTCAAAATTGAAAATTCTAGAAATTCACTTGATTAACGTTCAATGATATGAACTGTTAACAAGCGCGAGAGAAACCACCAATAAGGACAATGACTCTCAAGGTACCAATAGCACAATCCATGGAATGTGAATAAAGGAACTGAAGTTGAACACTCGTGAAGTCACTCGATCGAAAGCCAATGATGTGAACTTATCGTCAAGTACAAAGAACTTTCCATTATGGCATGCATGCTCTAAGGTGCTAGAAGGGAGTCTCTCAGCCAACTTTTCGGATAATGAGCTGAAGTCGATAGGAAGTGACGTTGTCGAAGGAGGGCCATGATGTATCCTACATCATCGATGTGAAACAAAGGGATGTAATGATTGTGGATGATACAGAGAATTAGGAATGAGCGTAACTGTAGAAGGATGACTCTTGAACATATCAGTGACACGACTCCGAAGTTTGGCAACTTTTGGATCCATAGGATCAGAGGTCATGATGATGTGACAGAGATCAAATGGAAGGAAAAAATGAATGATCCAACCCAGGAAGGTCAATGATGAAGTAAGGGTATCCTAACCTGACACGAAGCAAAAAGTGTCATGTTCAAGTGTGAGCTACCAACACAACTGATACAATTTCCCATCTTCCCCCACCATTTCTGGCAAATACCCCAATTATTTTTTATTGCAATCTTGAAGAGGATAGCATGTGCTTGCACTATAAGTCCATCCTTCGGATGAATCTGACCTAGTATGATTAATGAGCCCTAGGAAGGATAATCTCATGTTCGTCATGGTGACTAATCCAATGTCATTTAATGTTTTAATGAGTATGAGAAAGGTGTAACTCGATATCTTTTTCATGTTTAAAGAGTTTGAAAAAGACATGGAAAAGAAAACTCCAAATGGTCCCTTTTCATACATTTATGTCTTTGGAGTCCGAAAAGGTAGAAAATGATAGTTGAGATAACCGCTTAACCATGTCAATCAACGAGTACCTTTTTCATAAATAGTTTATCCCAACTCGAAAAGGGGTAAATGTATATGGGGTAAAGAACAATACCTTGCAATATTTTAGTGTTTAAAGAGTCAGAAAAGAGATGAAAGCATACCCTCTATTTTTATTCTCTTTAACGAGTCAAAAAGGAAAAAATAATTGGCGATCTTTTCATTTAAGTACTTTATATGTCGAGAAAAGAGCTTAATTACGACTCCATCACCGTCATCAGCAATCCATCACTTGTCATTGCATAAGAAGCAAACGCATTATCCAATCCCTAAGATAAAAATAGGCCAAAAAATGATTTTAAGACCCTAAAATATCATGAAAAATGAATAAAAAGGGGGAAAAGAAAACCATTTTTTACCATTTACCTTTTTACCTTGTTTGGAGCAATTTGTACCCATTTGTGCCCTAGATCTTCAGGAGCAGATTACGGCAGATCCGAGAGGCTGATTGACAAACCATCAGTTGCAGGTAAGATATGAGACCCTTAGCTTCATTTTCATACCTCGTTTTCCTATTTTCAGCTATTTTTTAGATTTTTTTAGGATATTTGCAAAAAAATTCGCCCTTAATCAGTGTGAGATCCAAGATTGGGATCATGCAAATTGAGGGTTATCAACACATTCACCTGTGCAGAGAGAAGAAAAAAATCAAATTTTTGCTTGATTTCCTTTCTTTAAATCCACATTTTCTAAGTTAAGGATTGATGCTGACTTGATTCCATGGTGTTTTCAGGAAAATTACAATGAAATGATGGTTGATTGGAAAGAATGTGAGCATGAGGAAATTGATTCATAGGAATTAGCAGTGTAAGTTTTAACTCTGTACAGAAATTACGTGGATACGAATTCTAAGAACAATAAATAAAATGTGAGATCATAACACATAAAACACATATACACAAAGATTTTCCCCTAGATCCCAAAACCAGGACTACCAGCTTGATTTTTCATTATGTTCCTTTCAATGTTACAGTACATATATATACATGCTAAAGCATCCAATACCATGGACTGAAAACCATCACACTCAAAACCATGTGCGAAAACCATATTCAAAACCATAGGTAGGTCCACCCACCTAATATAGCATCCATTTTTTTTTTTTCTCTTGTGGCACTCCCCTGCACCCCATAGAGGGGGCCTAACTGCCCCCCCCAAAATCCCTCATATAGGGGTGGTTGCCACGCCCCCTATGATGCCTCTGGCACGTAGTCAGCACGACAAAGGGGGGGCTCCGCCTCCCCTCTAACCTCCAAGTTGTGGAAATAGTATAACACAAACCAACATTCTCCCACTTGTTGTTTTATTTCCACAAGAGAGCTTAGTCATTTATCCAGCCTTGCAATGCCCCTTCTTTCTCTACACCAAGAGAAATTCTTAGAACTCACATATTTTGTCAAGGAATCTAAAGTATTCTTCAAATTTTCTACCTTTACCAGCAACAACTTTTTGTCTTATATCATATCCCTCACAAAGTGATACTAAACATCAATATGCTTTGTCTTTGAATGATAAGCAGGGGTCTTCACCAAGAAAATCACACTTTTTCTATCACAGTATATTCTTATAGCTCCCTGTACTGGCCCCATGCTTGAACACAATCTCTACAACTAGACTGCTTACTTGCTTGCATGAGTGGCTACCATGTATTCTTCCTCTGTAGTTGATAGTTCCACTATAGATTGTTTCTTACTCATCCAAATGATTGCACTTCCAAATAGGTTAAACTCATACCCACTTGTAGATCTTCTCTGATCTAGATGTCCAACCCAGTCTGCGTCAACAAAGCCATGGATATCCAAAACTCTGTCCAATCCTTGTCTTCCTCGGTAGCATAAACCATAATCACTAGTGCCACACAAATACCTGAAAACTCACTTCAGTGCAGTCCAATGCTCCATCCTTGCTTTTGACATAAGCCTGCCTAATACTCCCACTACATGTGCAATGTTTGGTCTAGTATAGACCATTGCATACATTAGGCTACCAGCTGCACTTGCATATGGAACATAGGACATGTTCTCTTCCTCTTCTTATGTCTTGGGACATTGTTCAACATATAAATTTACACCTACAGGAATAGGAACCTTCGCCGGTTTACTATCTTTCATATTAAACCTCTAGAATATTTTCTCGACATACTTCCTCTGCTTTAACCAGATCTTCCTCTTTTCCCAATCTATTTTAATTTCCATGCCCAAAATATAGTTTGCAACACCAATATCTTTCGTGTCGAATTTGGAGGACAATTGGGTATTCAAATCCTCGATAATTTCTTTGTCATTTCAACCATCAACATATCATCCACATACAAGACCAAATAAATAATATGGTAACCAATTAATTTAAGATACACACAATGATCTTCTTTGCTTCTACTCAAGCCAAGTCCTTGTATAAACGTATCAAATTTCTAATACCACATCCTTGGTGATTGTTTTAACCCATACAAAGAGTTTTTTAACTTGCATACAATTCTTTCTTACCCTTCACCGCAAAGCCTTCAGGTTGCTTCATGTATATCTCCTCTTCCAGATCCCTGTGAAGAAATGTTGTCTTCACATCCATCTATTCTACCTCAAAATCAAAAGCAACAGCAATAGATAAAAGTAATCTAATAGAAGCTACCTTGGCAATAGGAGAAAAGATATCACCAAAATGAATTCCCGACACCTAGGAATTAACTTTTGCTAGCAACTAATATTTGTATTTCTCCACCTTTCCTTCTGCATTTGTCTTCTTCTTGAACACCCATTTGATGCCAGTGGGTTTCGTTCTAGCCGGAAACTCCACCAAATCCCAAGCCTCATTTTTGTGCAAAGATTCCATTTCATCAACCATGGCCTTTTTCCAGAGTTTGTCATCCTCTGAATATACTACTTCCTTCACAGTCCTGGGATGATCATCAATAATTATAGATAAAGAAAAAATTGAATAGAAAGAAGATGGACTATACCTTTTTGGTTTCCTTCTTTCTCGAACTAATCTTCTCACTACTGGAGTTTGTGGATGTTCATCTTCTGATTCCCCTTTTGCAGTAGAGTTTAATTCTTCCTCCTTTAGCTCAAAATTTATCTTCTCAGGTTCCTTTGGTTGGAATTCATGTTTAATAATATCTTTCACCTCTTTGAACACCACATCTTAGTTGTACACAACCTTCCTTGTTACTGGGTTCCAAAGTTTATAACCCTTTAAACCATCCTTATACCCAATAAAGATGCACTTTTCAGATTTACTATCCAACTTTCTTCTTTTCTCCTTTAGAAAATGTACATATGCATCACATCCAAATACCTTTAGATGTGAAAGAGAGGGTTTCTTACTAGTCCATACCTCTTGTGGAGTCTTATCCTCCAATGCTGATGAAGGTGATCTGTTGACCAGGTAACATGCAGTCTCCACCGCCTTTGCCCATAATTCCTATCCTACGCCGACACCACTGAGCATGCTTCTTGCCCTTTCCATCAACATCTTGTTCATTCTTTCTACAACTCCATTTTGCTCAGGCGTGTATTGAGTATTCTTCTACTATGCTATACCACACTTCTTATAGAATTCTTCAAATTCCTTCTTGCAAAATTCTCCACCATTATCTGTCCTCAGCAGCTTTATCTTCTTCTTTGTCTAGTTTTCCGTAAGAGCCTTAAATTCTTTAAGCCTATCAAAGACTATATATTTGTTATTAAGGAAATATATCCATGTATTCCTTGAGAAGTCATCTATCAATAATACATAGTACACAGACTTACCCAGTGATGGAACTTTCACAAGTTCAAACACGTCACTATGCACAAGCTCTAATATCTGTTTTTCCCTCTTACCACTAGAGGGGAAACTCACCCAATTATGCTTCCCATATACACAATTTTCACAGAAATAAAAAATCTAGAGAGCTATTAGTCATACTTTCTACCAACCCTTACCATGAAGTATTCGAAGGCCCTTGTCTCCAATATTTCCAAGACTTTGACGCCATAGCATGTTGTGTTCTCTAGAGACCACTAGATTTTCTGCTCCACTTTCATGAACCACAGAGTTGTTTCATGCATCAACGGTAGTTCTAGTGCTCATCGAGCCATCTTGTAGGTATCCTTGTTGAACACTGTTTTTACACCTGCATCATCCAGCGTGCTTACAAAAATCAGATTTCTAGCCAATGTAGGAACATGTAGAACAACTGTAAGTGTTCTAATCCTTCCAACTTGCAAATTCAACTTAAGTTTTCTGTGACCAATGGTTTTAGCCTTCTTGTCATCCTCCAAGAAGACATCACCACCATCATATTTCTCATACTCGCAGAAGCACTCTCTATGGGGAGTGAAGTGAAAGGATGCACCTGAGTCAATCAACCATGCATCACGATCTACATGTGTACTTTAAGAAGCCAGGTACATATCCACACCTTCATCTGAGGTGGTTTTCGCCTCTTGTTACACAACATTTTGTCACCGTCCTTGTAATCACCATTCCTTGATCCTGGAGGACCTCTATATCAAACCCCGCATGCTTTTCCTTCATGGAGAAACTCCCATGATGTGCCTCTTCATGAGCAAATCATTTCCCTTTTGCACCATTTCCTCTGAAAATTCTATTTTTCCCAATTTACAAGACTGGTGCTAATGACCTTTGTCCCCCACACACCGATGTGTAGATATTAGCACTATTCCCCATGCCCATCGGTGCGACTGAGCTATTTTTCACCCACGCCAATCCTGTTATGGAAAGCTTTTTAAGTTAGAGCCAAAGCTTCAATCTCTAGATGCTTTGTAATGGAAGTCTACTATATGGTTTGGCCAGATGGGGTCGAGGATGACAGTTTGGGCTCCTTTCCTCTATAATGATGGAACTACCTCAAGGGATAAGTCTTTCTCCCATGAGAAGAGGATCCATCTCCCATCCATATTTACTATGTAAACCTCCCTCCTTCCCAAGCACAAGCTAGTCAGAGTTTCAGAGTTAGAGTTTCAGCTGAGTGTGAATATACTATTTTAGACAAGCAAGCTAGTATTAGTTGTAGCCATCTAGTTGTGTGAGGGAGAAGTGTGTTTGGTTTGGAGTGAAGCCTAAAGGGAAGAGTCTTTAAAATAATATTTTTTGAAGCCATCATGAAGTTCTAGTAGAAGTGTGTGGGAACCTGGTCTTGTAAGAGGAAGACATCGACATCAAGACGAATGGTTGCAATCTCTCTTTGAACATTAATACATGCAACTATCACTTCATTTCCTACATGTTTTGTAATATTATATATTCATTTCTTAATTCTTCTTGACTTATTAAGTAGGTTGAATTGAAATTTGTCTATTATTATGTTTGCATATTGTTGTTGTTTACCTGTTTCAGGATCTTGATGAAGGAAGTGAGAGATTGTTGGAGCGAGCGAGTGAGGACATCATCAAGTAGGAGAAGCAACCAAGAGGTAGGCCCTCTTGATTGATTCTAACCTAAGGAAATCTTCCATAGGATGTATCTGTTATGGCTAGATCCATTACTGGGCTAGGGAATTCGTTCGTGTCCACACTTATAATTTTACTTCACCTTAAATTGGTGACTCCGCTGGGGAGATCCCATCCTTTTGTTTCCATTGGATCTCATGATTTAGTGAGAAATTTGCTAGTTTCTTTTTTCCCCTTTTGTTGTGCTGATTTTCTCCTACTTACTGGTTTAAGTCTAAAATTCACAGTAGAAGATATGGTCCCTGTTTTAATTTTTTTTTCTCCTTAGTTCCCTTAGACAATGTGTTTAATTGACAGAAAGTCACACCAATCAATGCGAATTATCGAGGAACAGTCGCACTGTCCAGCATCTGGCACTTATTGTCAGCTAGGTAGTCACGCCGATTCCTGTAAGTGAAGATTAGGGCTAGGCCCCAATCATGGATAGTGTGTTATTCTCTTCTATTTTTTTATGTTGTGAGCCCTCTTGGACCATCTTCTCCCTAACTAGAAAGCTTCATTTCACTTGATTTGTGTGCCTGCTTGGTTTAGCCCACTCTCTGATGTGTTAAGTCTAGCCCCGTGTGAAGTTCTTTTCTATATTTTCTTTGAATCCCTCGATTAGTGCTAGATGTCAGTTAGGCAGTCGCACCGACAGACCATCAACACTAGTTGTAGTACTGGTTAGTCACGTTGGTCATGCCAATCGACGTTAGTTGTAGTACTGTTCAGTCACGTCGGTCTCGGGGCTAGGAAAAAATCATAATTTCTCCCATTCCAGTGCCAGTGTGTCTTGGGCCCCAGACTCTCTTCTTCCACCTAGAAATGACTAGGATGTTATGTTTTTAATTGAAAGAGTGAAAGAGTCTAATTTGTTCTCTCATTTCGAGTGTCTCTCTTCTCTTTCCAAGCATAGATTACATTGCTTGTTTCGTCAATTGAAGCATTTTTGTGTTTGGTTTATTTGATTTAGGTAAGAAGTTGCTTTTAGTTTCATTTATCATGCTTGTTTGATTGATGCTTGTTTGTTCGGAACTATGAAATTTTCATTAAAGTGCTTTATGTGAAAGATTCATTTTGCATTTTATGAAAAGAAGAACATCATTATAGTTTACCTAAGAAAAAATATTGCATTAGTAGCATAATTAAGAAGCTAGAATTGCATCAGCATAGGCATGAGAAATGAAATGAAACTTCGTTTGTTGTTAAGGGAAGATTAAGTGCATTTAGGACATGCGTAAGTGAAATATTTCATTCTTCGATTGTTGCATTAATTTTGTGTTCTCTATTTCTCAATTAGTGATAACTTTCATCGAAGACCATGATCTCTTTTATCATATAGATGTATGTAGGAGCTTTTGTCAGATGACAGTCGTATGGCCTTGTAATTGAAACCTAATTCAATATGAACTGTTAAAATTTATTGAATTAACATAAGGAAGCATTGAAACTTAACACTCACATTTAGTGGTCTAGGCTAGAGACGTGTTCTGACATCTTTAAACCTAGTAGTTGTCGTTAGCTTTGACGTTAGATAATTCTAGTACATATATTTGTTCCTCGCACTGTCATGTATATAAAGGGAGATCACACTAGGTTTTCAATCCTTTATCCATTGGAAAATGAGTCTGCCACCTCGTAAACATGATACACTGAATGCAACATTCAAGGATATTTCTTGCCCGTACTTCTCAGTTCGCCAGGAGGTATTATACAGTTCACAATTACCTGGTAATCCTTTATGCCTAGAGTACCCTAAGTAGTCATTTTTCATCCTTACTGCGTCTTTAAATTTGAAAATATCACTTGAGCACTCGTCGTTTCGATCTCATTAATTCTGAAAGCGACTAGAGTCATCTCTCATCCTTTTTTCAACTCTCAACATATGAAAAGGCAAATTTTTGTTTCAGTGTCTTAAAATTAACTACCCACAAAATATTCCTGGTAAAAGTTACCTTCCTTTATGTTTATTCAAAATTCCATTCCAATGGAAACATTCCTAGAGTCTACCAGTCAACGGTTCCCCTTGGATGGGAATCCTGGTCCTTTTCCTTCTTTTGGAAATGTTGGTGCTCCTTATATGGCAATGTTGTCCCTCCCTGGGTTAACCACTGGTTTACCTATTTGGTTATTTTTGACCTCGATGATCCTGAGTGTCCCAACTCCTGTCCCTCCATCTCCTTCATTTGAATCACATCACGTTGATTCTAAGGTTGACCTCTCCCCTTCTTCCCCTATTTCTTCCTCTTCCTCTTCTACTTTGCCTGGTGAAAGTTTGAAATCTACTAACTAGGAGGATAAGAAGAAGAAGAAGAAGATGATGAAGAAGAAGAAGTCAAATGAGTGAGAGACAAATCGTTCGGCTATTGCTCCAAATGCACCTCATATAGACAAATCTTCTGATCCTCCACAGAAGGTCAAATTCCCTTGAAAATTTTGTAAGGGAGAGCATCTCCTTTGAGACTGTCCTGGCTTTCCCAGAGTCTTAGAGGTATGGTCTCAAGACCTCGATCGACCATCCCCATTGACCTCTCGAGATCATGTCAATGTTGCATCCTCGGTTAATGATGCTAAGAAGAAGAAAGGGAAGATTAGATTCCCCTGTAGCTTATGTGAAGGAGAACATCTTCTTCACCTTTGTCCCTTATGGATAAAGCTTCCAAAGTTTTGTAAAACCTTACAGCTCCTCAACCCCAACTTCCTGTTCGTTATCAAAGGCTTTCTTTTGACCGTCTCCTAGTTGGTAAAGAGATTGACTTGGATTCATCTCCTTCTCATCCTACTCTTTCTGAGAGTGACTCTCTTTTGTCTATTCCCAACCAACCATTGGTTGAAAAGAGTGTAGACTTGGTTCCGCTACCAATTTATCACTCTGTTCCGAAAGAGAGTGGCGATCATACTTCTCATGTTCTTCTCATCTCCTCAAATTCTCATGAATCGAAGAGTGACCCTCCCGTCCCAATTTTTCAGGAGAGTCCTTCTCCTATTCATGTACAACATGGGGGAAATCATATGATACCGCCACCAAGTAGTTTTGTCGTCTCTTTCGATTAGGATCCATTGACTACTTTTTTCCTCCCATCTTATGTGCCTTTCTAGATCACCGTACAAGCCTATAATATGGTAGTACCTAGCACTATATTAGATGAAGGTGCATCTGTTAGCATCATGTCTTCTACTACTTGGCAAGATTTGGGTTCCCCACAGCTTGCTCCTATCACCCAGAACCTGTTGGCTTTCAACAGAGGAACCACTCAACCCTTAGGGATCCTTCCGAAGTTCCCTATTACTTTGGGAGGAAAGACCATCTATATATATGTGATGGTAGTCCAAGGTCCCCTAAATTTCAATCTTCTCCTTGGACGTGACTATGTTTATATCATGGGAGCTATTGTTTATTTGCTTTTCCGTGTGGTTTTTTTTTTTCTTTTTTTTTTTCTTTTTTTTGTACGAAGGGAGAATTGTGACTATTGATCAACTGTCATTAATTGGTCACTAGGACCTCCTTTGAAACCATCATCCCCTATCATCTCTTGTTTGCAAGAACTACCTTCCTCTCCACAAGTCATTTATGTGGCTACCCATTCCATCTCCACGTCTATTGATGATCACACAGATGGTATAGTACATTACGTACTGGGGGCATTGGAAACCAATCTGTCTTTGGTTCCAAATGACATGTATTCCTCCCGAAGCATGGTCCTTCCATCTATTAAAGGCCTCTTTGGAGCCATTTTCTCGTATGCTCCATGAGCAGGAGTCATGGGGATGGTTCCTTGTCTTGTGTCAACCTCATTAAAAAATGAAGCAAGATGTCTCGAGGATAGCTCCTAGTCTTGTGTCAACCTCGTTAAAAAATGAAACAGGGGGTGAGCATAGTTCTTTTTTTTGTATCAAGCTCGTTAAAAAATGAAACAAGGGATCGAGTATAGTTCTTTTATTGGGTCAACCTCATTAAAAAATGAAACAACTCCATTTTTGAAATCGATTCTTTGATTAAGATCTCATAAAATCCCAGTTGAGTATTTCCAAAATCTCGAAAGTGAACCCTCATTCCATCCACCTAGTTGACTAAAATGAAGCTTGGGGGGGCATGTACCTCAATTGAGTCATTATGCTGGGGCATGAAAGCTTATAGAAAGCATATTTTTCATTTCAAGATTGTGTATTCATGAAACTGAATCCAAGCAGAGTTCTCTATGGTTCAAGCTTGTATAAAAATGAATCCATACTAGATTTAGATCTCGCGGTTGTCATTTTAATCGGTTGATTTTTGCTAGAGGAGCCTTGGTTGTTTTATTCCATAGCCAATATCTTTTTGGCTAATCATATGCTTTCACTTGGTTTTTTTTCCTTCCCTCAGGAACCGTAACTACGAGTGGTCATGTGAGCTAGCCTCTTGACCATTACATGTTTTGAGCAGTTCCATCCATTGCTAGAACCAGTTGCTACCCTTTATACCATACATTCCTTCAGGATGAGTCACCTTTGATCTCTTTTCTCGACTCATTAAAATAATATGAAAAGAATGCGAAGTGTTCTTCACTTTTTGACTCGTTAAAGAGAATAAAAATGGGGGTCTGCTTTTACCTCTTTTCTAACCCTTTAAAAATGAAAACATGGTCAAGCCCTTGTTGTTTCGAACTCGTTAACAGGTGTGAAACGTCGTGCACCCAGTATAACTTTACCCCTTTTTCAGGCTAGGTGGCACTATTACAAAAAATGTACTCCTTGATTGAAATGGTCAAGCAGTTCTCTCTAGTATTCTTTTCTACCATTTTGAGGTCGAGAGACACAAACATATGAAAAGGGACCATGTCGAGTTTTCTTTTACATGTCTTTTTCAAGCTCTCTAAACATGAAAAACATATTGAGTTACACCGTTTTTGAACTATTTAAGCTATTAAATGATATCAGATTCGTCATCATGACAAACACAAGCTTCTCCTTTCTAGGGCTCATTAAACTTACTAGGTCAAATTTGTCTGAAGGATGAACTTACAGTCCAATCATATGTGTTACAGGTAAATTTGGTCACATCAACCCCAACTTCTAGATCCATATTAGTAGGGTTCATTAATCCCTAATTTAGTAATTTTCATTCCCTAATGAAGTTAACCTACATCATGCTTGCTTCCCAAGATTTTTCATGTCACCATTCATCAAAAAAATTCCCCTAGAGAGATCAACACAGGTGGCCCTTTATCAAGTTGCAATGCATTGTAGGAACTACACTATCTGGGTCATGTGCATCGCACCTAGACTTTGTTTCACTTGTGCTGAGTGAGATTCATCGAATTTTTGAAATGAATCCATTAGATTCCTCATCCAATGGATGCTTCTGGAAGTTTCCAGATGGATTGAGCTCACATTTGGATGAGGAAGAGGATGAATGAACCTTAATCCATTATCCCTTTCTCCATGAATCCACCTCCCAATTTTGGCAGAGCATTCATGAGGGCCATTAATGGCTTAACCTCCTCCATTCAGCTATAAATTGACCAAGCATTCAAAGGCTAGTCTAGGTTGGAATTTCTTGAGCTAAGGAAATGTTGTTTGAATGAAAAGAGAGTAATGTTATCATGTCAAATTGTTGCTTCATGGGGGGATAAGGGTTTGAAATTGGAAGGAAGACACCAAATCGAACATGGCTTCAAGGGTTGTAATCTTTCCTCTATCAATAAAGAGTTCTATGCTTTTTCCCATTCATGTGTTTATATGATGTATATTGTACTTTCGATTCTACAATATGTTCAGTTAACAGATCGATATGTATGCTTTGATGGTTTTCTATCTCGGCTTTTGTGCAGGTACCTTCCAAGCAAGTTAAGTATGGAAGGGAGTGGCGAAAGTGGTCAAAGGGAAGAGGGATCGAGTGAAAGATATAGGTTGGTTCCTTTGTTCCTCCTTCTTTTATCTGTTAGCTATAGGAAAGCAATGAATTACTTTGGTTGTTGTTCTAGACTAGCTACTAGGTCTAGGGGTTAGTTGTTTGTAGAAACACTAAATTTTCTCGAAACAAAATGACTTCACCACTAGGGATATCTTAACCCTTTTGGTATCTTATCACCTCCTTAGACACCTTGACATACTTTTGTAATTTAGCCTTTTGCATTGAATTTTGGTTAAAATTTGAGGTTAGATGACTCTTAAGTGGCCGCATAGGAATCAGTGTAGGCTAGCCTTAGTGACAATGCATTGCATCACACTTATGCCTTCTTTGACCTACACTGATTAACAAAGGAATGTTTTAATCAGTGCAGTTTTTCCCTCTTTGGCCTGCGCTGATCAATGCAGACTAGTCCTCTTTGACCTACATTGATCAGTTTTGAAATCATTGAAATCAGTGCAGTCTTTATTGAGAGACAGTGCACTGCAGCACAGTTAGCTCCTCTATGACCTATGTTGATCAACCTTAGGTTAAATTCCAACCTTTGGATTGATTTTTTGCCAAAAGTCTTATGATTGCTTGCTTGCTGAAAATCAATGATGTCTTATCTTTGAAAATAGTATTTTCATCTCCTTAGCTAGCCAGCCCTACATTGATTGGATTGATTAATGTTTCTTTAATGTTTTCTTTGTCATTATCAGTCTATAGTCAAATTGAAAATATAATTGATTTATTTTTTTGTCGATAGAAAAGTGTCGTAAAATCATCATTTTCTTTGAAAAAATGAAGTGTCATAAAGTCTTCCTCCTTAAATAATCGATTGATTTATTTGTGCATTTGATTTGTATTTTCATTTAAAGTGTCAAAAATATTCATTTCTTTAAAATCAAAAGTGTCGTACAGTCTTCCTTTCCCTTTAAAAGAAATTGTCAGAAATCGTCATTTTTTATGAAAAGAGTTCTGAATCGTTTATGCATTAGTTTTTCTTACTGCATCATTCACATTAAGAGAAACTGAAAAGAAAAACATGCATTGTGCATATTAAATTTTGTGAATGCTTGAAAGGAATGGTTTAGGGAATTGCATCTAGTTTGTGCTCTTTGTTGATTGATCGAAAAGTACTTCTTTTCTCTATCCCTTATAGCTAGGTTTTTCATTGCTGAAATTAAATGGAAAGAGTGCTTCTCATTCTAGTTGCATTTTTAGGAATTTCGGAAAACATCTCGTGATGAATCCTCAAAGGAAAATTTTAAGCAAGATCAACCTAAAATTTACATCAATTAATATAATAACGCATTGGAGCATAACAAAAACATCTAGAGGTCTACTCTAGTGACATGTTCTGGCATCTTTAAACCTAGTCGCTGTCGTTTTCATTGAGGTTGGGTCATTCCTCCTCTCGGATTCGATAAGTACTAGTACGGACTTGTGCTCCCTATACCATCGAGTATATGGTGGCAGACCCCAATAGGTTGAAATCCTTTATCCCTAGGAAGCTGAGTCTACTGCCTTATCGATCACAATGCACTGAACACAACATTTGGGAAGATTGACTATCGTACACTAAATCCTTGGTAATTTCTCCTTCATTGATCACCAAGGTGTATATTGCAATTTTGTGGTTTGTTTGGTAAACCCTCTTGTCCAGAATCTCCAGAGCAGTCACTTTCATTCCTTTTTTACTCTTTAAAAGAAAAGGATCATCTGAGGACTTGTCCTTTCATGCTCATTAAACATCGAAAGTGACTAGAGTCATCTTTTGTTTTTCTTGACTCTTTAAAAATGAAAAAGAAAAGTTGTGTTCCAGTGTTGTAAAAATTAATTAACTGCGGATAACATCCTCCATGCTCACTCTTTAGTTGATCTTAGGTTGAAACATATGGCGACAAATCTGAAGTCCACCAATCAAGGAATTCCTTTTGGTGGGAATCCTAGTCCTTTCCCTCCATTTGGAAATATTGGTGTTCCATATATGGCTACATTGTCCCTTCCAGGATTTACCATTGGTTTACCAGTATGGTTGTTTTCAACCTCCTTGGTTCAAAATGTCATGGTTTCTCCACAATCGAATACACCTCCAACTGGACAAAATCAACCTCCAGTTGATCCTAAGGTCGACCCTTTGCCTTCTTCCTTGGTTGTTTCTTCCTCTTC
Source organism: Pinus taeda (assembly GCA_000404065.3). Lineage (NCBI taxonomy): Eukaryota > Viridiplantae > Streptophyta > Pinopsida > Pinales > Pinaceae > Pinus > Pinus taeda. The sequence continues at coordinate 43,581 of APFE030115059.1, read as the reverse complement.
GCCTGGCAACAAAGCAACCATTGCTTTAAATGCAACATCTGATGAGAAACTGTCCATTAAGCCTCGCAAAGCTTGATATCCATGCAAAATTTTTGCGGGAGACCATCTTCTTCGAAATTGTCTTGATATTCCTCAGATCTTAGAAGAATCATATTCCCGATCATCAACTTCTGGAGATCGTTTTGGTGACATACCATCAACTAGTGATACTAAAGTTCGTGGAAATAAGGCAAAAGTTAAGTTTCCATGTAGGTTATGTGAAGGGAATCACCCTATTCACCTTTGTGCCTATCTGGATGAAGCCAAAAAGGTGTTGGATAGTCGTCTTGCTTCATCGCAACAACTTCCATCTAGTTACAGGAATCTCTCCCTAAATCCTTCACTAGATGATGAATTGACTGACTCAAATCAACCATTGGTCAAATCCACTCTCTCTAAAAGTGAATCCTATGAGTCTATACCCGACCCATATCAACAGGTCTAACAGTTGACCAGATTTCACCTTTAGCTAATCATACATTTACCAAAGAGAGTGAAAATGATACCACTCAAGTTCTTTTCATTTCTTCAGATGCAAATGAGCTTAGGGGCAATCCTCCTATTCCATCAAGGCAAGAGGAAAATCCTCCTGCTCTCGTAAATCAAAGGGTTAATTCTCCCATTTATACGGGACCCCCTTCCAATAGTCTGGTCACTTCCTTTGATTTGAATCGACTCGGAGGATTCCAGCTTCCTTCTTATGTTCCTTTCTAGATCATAGTACGGGTTTGTAATATGATTGTATCTGGAACTATTATAGATGAAGGTGCATCAATAAGTATCCTTTCCTCAACTTCTTGGAAAGCGCTTGGTTCGCCACCGCTTGTGCCTGTTACGCAGAATCTATTGGGTTTTAAGAGAGGAAAAAGTGAACAATTAGGGATCCTCCCTCAGTTACCTATTACTTTGGGAGCAAAACTCATTTATCTAAATGTGATGGTAGTCCCAGGCCCTTAGATTACAATTTACTTCTAGGGCGTGACTATGTTTATGGCATGGGAGCTATTGTTTCCACACTCTTTTGAGTGATGTGTTTCCCGCATGAAGGCAGAATTGTCACCGTTGACTAGCTTTCATTTCCCAATCCAAATTTAGCTCCTAGTCAACCATCGTCCCTAAATGGTCCATTTATACTAATGATATCATCCCCACCATGGGTTAATTATGTGGCAACATGTTCCATACTTACATCAACTGACGATCAATTTAGTGATGTTGTACATCATGTACTAGGGGCATTGGAACCAAATCTTTCCTTCATGACCTCTTATGAGTTGTGGTTGGTCTCTGAGGATATTTCTTTTTCTTTTGTCAACCTCGTTAAAAAATGAAACAAGGAATGTGAAGATAGTTCATTGTCTTGTGTCAACCTCGTTAAAAAATGAAACAAGGAGTACGAGGATAGTTCCTTGTCTTATGTCAACCTCATTAAAAAATGAAATGAAGGATATGAGGATGCTTCTTTTACTTTGTCAACCTCGTTAAAAAATGAAACAAGTCCATTAGGATACTTCCTGGTTTTGCGTTAACCTCATTGAAAAATGAAACAAGGAATCTGAGTAGAGTTCCTTGTCTTGTGTCAAGCTCATTAAAAAATGAAACAAGGCCCCAAGAGCAAATTTCCAAGTCGAGTCTTTGAGTAGATATCATAAAATCCTAGTCGAGTATTTCACTTGATCACGTAAAAGAACCTTCATTCCATCCACCTGGTAGCCATGAGTAGTCTACGGTGAATGTAATGAAGTTTGGGGGGCATGCACCTAGTGGTAAAGTTAAGTTTCCCTGTAGGTTATGTGAAGGGAATCACCCCTTTCACCTTTGTCCCTATCTGGATGAAGCCAAATAGGTGTTGGATAACCGTCTTGCTTCACTACAGCGACTTCCATATGGTTATAGGAGACTCTCCCTTTCATCATGTTGGGCGCATGTAAACCAATTCCAAGCATAGTTTTTCGTTTCAAGCTTGTGTAAAAATGAAACTGAATCCAACCATAGTTGTTCATTTCGAGTTTATGTAAAAGTGAAACTAAATCCAAGCATAGTTTTTCATTTCAAGTTTGTGTGAACATGAAACTGAATCCAAGCACAGTTCCCTATGGTTCAAGCTTTTCCAAAAATGAACCCATTTCGAATTTAACCCTCATCATTGCCATTCTATCAAGATGAGCCTTGGTTTTCTTCATTCCATCACCACCATCTCTTTGGCCGATCATACCGTTTCACTTGGTTGTTTTACATTTTTTGAGGAATAGTTGCAATAATTGGTCTTATTAGCTAGTCTCTTCACAAAAATCAACATGTTTTGAGAGGTTCTAGCATAACCAGAACCCGTTGCTACCCTGGACACCACTTGTTCCTCAAAGTGGAGTCCTCTTTAAGCTCTTTTTAGACTCTTTAAACATGAAACAATTGTCGAGTGCTTGTCATTTCCAACTCATTAAAGGATTTGAAATGGTATCTCTCTTGTATTATTTTATGCTTTTTCGGACTTAAGAGATTATTTTATGAAAAAGAACTTTTGGAGTTTCCTTTTCATCCCCTTTTAGACTCTCTAAATGTGAAAAGGACTGAGTTATATTTAAACTCGTTAAAAACATTAGATAGCGACAAATTTGTCCATCTAGACAAGACCGAGTTTCACCTTTGCTAGACTTATTAAAACATCAAATAGCGATGGATTCACCTGAAGGGTAGAATTATACAACAAGCATATGTTATCCTCCTCAATCTTGATAAAAATAAAGAGGTACTGGTCAGAAATGACTGGGGAAAATGGGAAAAAGCCAAGAACACTTTATGGTAGCAGGTCGCTCTTGGACATGACACTTTCACCTCATCACCATGACTATGTGGGTTGGGTCAATCATCTCGATGGTTATCACACCGTTGGTCTATCATACCATCCATTGATTTGTTTTGGATCAATGCTACCAATTCACTTCACTGTCACCGATATGTTCAAGAGAAGTCATTCAATTCAAAACTTCATCCTTTATAGTACAGTAAACCTTCATTTTCATGCCCGCCATTCCTGAACCTTATGTCATCAGTCTATGTTTCATCTCCAAAATCATGTCCCTCGTTTCGTGTCATTGATGTGGGATACATCAAGGCTCTCCTGCAATGAGTCGCTTCTTATTGACATCAGCACATCATCCAAGAAGTTGGCTTAGAAACACCCCTTTAGTACCTTGAGGCTTGCATACATCAATGGTAGGTTTCTAACTTTTGGCGATAGGTTGACATCAATGGCCTTCGACTGAAAGAATTTGTATGGTGTTCAAAATTAAATCATTTATTCACACCATGCGAAATGTATTGCAGTACCTTGAGGGTCATTATCATTATCGATGATTCCTCTCGTGTCTATTAACAGCTCACATCATTGGCTGGTAATCAAACGATGTCTCTCCATGTTCAACTTTAGATCATCTATTCACATGGTTAGACTTGTACTTGAGTGAAAGATTGGATGAGATCAAAGACCCCAGATCTAGTTTCATCCATCTAGGCTGTGATATATTTTTCAGTACTATATCAAATGTACAAATGGCCTTACATTCATGGTCATCCATTCATGGGTCTATATCTGTAGATGACTATATTTGTACATGTAATTAAAGTTTATAATCTAAGAATGGGTATGCCTTCCCTCAGCTAGTTTGTGAGAAAAATCAAAGTATCATATATGTATGCAAACTGATGTAGGTCTCCTTTAGTTTCGAAACCTTCTCTCCAAGTGGTAAAGCATCTCACTCAACATGTTTATTTTCGACTTCATGATTTAGGGGAAAACTGTTACAGGTCAATTTTGGAACATCAACCCTAGCTTCCAAATCCATATTATTAGGGTTCATCAATCCCTAATTTAGTTGTTTTCATTCCCTAATGAAGTTAACCTACATCATGCTTGCTTCCCAAGAGTTTTCATGTCACCATTCATCCAAAAAGTGCCCCTAGAGAGATTGGCATAGGTGGCCCTTTATCATGCTGCAATGCATTGCAAGAACTACACTGTTTGGGTGTTATGCATCGCACCTAGCCTTTGTTTCACCTCCACTAAGTGAGATTCATCAAAATTTTGAAATCAATCCATTGGATTCCTCATCCAATGGATGCTTCTATAAATTTCTAGATGGATTGAGCTCGCATTTGGATGAGGAAGAGGATGAATGAACCTTAATCCATTATCCCTTCCTCGATGGAACCACCTCCCAATTTTGGTAGAGCGTTCATGAGGGCCATTAATGGCTTAACCTCCACCATTCAGCTATAAATTGACCAAGCATTCAAAGGCTGGTCTAGGTTGGAATTTCTTGAGCTAAGGAAATGTTGTTTGAATGAAAAGAGAGTAATGTTATCATGTCAAATTGTTGCTTCATGAGGGGAGAAGGGTTTGAAACTAGAAGGAAGACATCGAATCGAACATGGCTTCAAGGGTTGTAATCTTTCCTTTATCAATAAAGAGTTCTATGCTCTTTCCCATTCATGTGTTTATATGACGTATATTGTACTTTCAATTCTACAATATGTTTAGTTAACAGATCGATATGTATGCTTTGATAGCTTTCGGTCTCGGCTTGTGTGTAGGTACCTTCCAAGTGAGTTAAGTATGGAAGGGAATGGTGAAAGCAATCAAAGGCAAGAGGGATCGAGTGAAAGATATAGGTTGGTTCCTTTGTTCCTCCTTTTTTTATCTGTTAGCTATAGGAAAGCAATGAATTAATTTGGCTATTGATCTAGACTAGATACTAGGACAAGGGGTTAGTCGTTTGTAGAAACACTAAATTTTCCCAAAACAAATTCAAGCTTGCGATTAAAAAATAATTGGGGTACTTGCCAGAAATGGTTGAGGAAAAGTTTGGAAATCTATCAGTCATGTCGGCAGCTCACTCTTGAACATGACAGTCTTTGCTTCATGTCAGGTTGTGACATCCTTCTTTGCATCATTGACCTTCCTAGGTTTGGGCCATTCATTTTTTCCTTCCATTTGATCTCTACCATATCATCATGACCACTGATTCCATCAATCTAAAAGCTGGAAAACTTCCATTTGTGTCACTAATATGTTCAAGAGTTGTCCTTATGCATTTACACTTACCTCTAATTCTCTGTATCATCCAAAATCATCTTGCATCCTCTTGTCTTGCGTTGATGATGTGGGTTTCATTATGGCCCTACTTCGACATGGTCTCTTTCCATCGAATTCAACTCATTATCCAAGAAGTTGATTGAGAGACTCCCTTTTAGTACCATAGATCTTGCATGCCTCAATGGCAAGCTCTTCGCACTCGATGACAAGTTCACATCATTGGCTTTTGATCGAGTGATTTCATGGATGTTCGACTTCAGTTCCTGTATTCACATCCTCTGGATTAGACCTTAAGGGCCATTGTCATTATTGGTGGATTCTCTCTCAATTGTTAATAGTTTACATCATGGAATCGTAATCAAACGACTTTTTATAATGTTTGATCTCAACACATCTATTCACATGTTAGAATATGTACTTTGATCAGGTCATGTTGGAGCGCAAGACCCTAGACTCAGATCACAAAAAGTCTAGGTTGCCAAGTAATGTGACACGGTTTATGATAAGCGCATGTCTCTTTTAGATGGCTTGCTGTGATCAGACCATGATTCATAATATGTGATCCTTCTCATGATTGGATGGCTACAACCATCCCTTGGTTTCATTATTATCATCTTTGACGAATGGTTATGCCCATACCTAGATCCATTACATGATAATTCTTTGGATGGCAGCATCCATGCCACGATTCATGTATCATTTGTCATAGATCTCATTTTATGTATATGTATCTATAATTGCTTGCAGGTTTTCTGACAGTAGACTAGTTCCCTTCACTAATTTAAAAAGCATTTCATTCCTCACTCCGGCTCGGCCTTCACATTTTAGGGGCCATATGTTACACAACATTTTGACATTGTCCCTGTACTCCCTATTCCTTGATCTTGGAGGACCTCTACAGTGAACCCCACATGCTTTGTCTATTGAAATGTGGCAACCAAAATATTCCAATTTTAATTTGTCCTTGAATTAAAATTGCAAATTAAAATTCGAACATAGTCTCACCAGCTCCTTGAAAATAATTAATTAATTCATTATGGACTAATTAGTTGGAGAAATTCATTTTAGATGTCTTTCTAAACCCATGCAACAACTATCCCTTAAATTAAGGAGATTATTGCTTAATTAAGGAGATAATATTGAGTTATAGTAATTAGTTAGCTTAGTTTACTGAGTTAAGTCCACTTAAATTAGTTCCAAATTGTTTTAGGAGATAATTGTGAGTTATCAGTCAGTTGATGCATGCATGCATTTAACCAGTGTACTCTAGATAACTGAAGCTTCCCTCATCAGTTACTCATGCATGCCTATTCTGAGAAAGACCCAGTTGAACTAAATATCAAGGACAGTGCACCAACAGTTGCATGTGTTTTCCTATAAAGAAAACTCATGCATGAAGAAGGAATTAATTCCATGATGATTGTGCAGTTCTGAGAGTGTGTTAGAGGAGTGTGTGAGATCAGTGTTACACTTGGTAACAGGAGGATTACCTAGGAGAAACTGTGCAAGGAAATAGGAGCTTGGAGGACAAAGAGGAAGGCTTATGAGAAGTCAATTTTTTCTGTGAGCATCGGTGAGGATTGTACTAAGATATGGCTAGCTATGAGAGCTAAGGCTTTCTGTAATTCTGATATATTTTCATGTTGTATGATAATACATATAGTGGGGTTTTTAGTTGAGGCTTTCCCCTGAGTATTTTCTATGTTTCATGTGCATTTATTCTTCTTCTGGTTATATGTGTTCATCTTGATCTTGCTCAATTTTTAAGCTTCCAAAAATTGATAGTAGAAGTACGTTATAGTATTTTTGCTTTGGTTGTATTGCATTATTGGGTTAGGCTACAGTAAATATATAGAGTTGGATTTGTAGACATAATTTCGACATGGTATCAGAGCTGTGAATAGTATACTAAGAAGAGAAATTGAAGTTTGAAGTTCAGGGTTGCAGGTGCAAATTAAATTCATATCATACATCAGGTTGGTCAATGGCGTTCTATGGCTTGAGACTCGAGTATGCCTTGGAAGGCATCTCGAATTACATAGCATGGAAAGATAGAATGGATGTTGCATTAGAAGACAATGGCTTGAACAATTTCATTGATCAAGAAATACCAAAGCAAGTTGTAGCTAATGCACAAGAGTTGGTTGAGTGGAAGAAGTGTCTAGCGAAGGCGAGATGGATTATCCTTGAGGGAGTTCGAGACCATATTGTCTCGAGTCTCCATGGGAAGGATACTCCATTTTCAACATGGAAGATATTGAAGGACCTCTACTAGAACAGTAGCAACCAAAGGAAATTGGCACTCAAGGATAAGCTTCAAAAAATCAAGATGGAGAAGGGCGATACTATTTCCACATATCTGAACAAGCTCACAACCTATAGAGATGAGCTTGGTAGTGTGGGAATAACTACTGTTGATGATGATATGGTGTTCCTCGCTCTCCTCATCCTTCCAAAGAGTTGGAATAGCTACTAGGACTCTGTGAATAGAAGGGAGAAATTGTCGGATTAGGAACGACTGTGCTCGAATCTGATGCAGGAGGAGATCAGGAGGAGCACACAAGATGGTTCTTCATCCAAGAATGTTGATGAAGAAAATATGGCCTTAGAAATTAAGGCAAGGAAAGGAGATGGGAAGGCTTCCCATTCCAAATCGAATTATTCTCATGGAGGGAAGAAGAGTGACAAGTCTAAAGTAATATGCTTTAATTGTCATGAGATGGGACATTATGAAACTAATTGTCCATTGAAGAAGTCCAAGAAGGGATCCACAAAATGTTGTAAATCTAACCCGGAATAATAGCTTTGATACCACTTGTTATAAATCTAACCCGGAATAATAGCTCTGATACCACTTATTGTAGCTCTGATACCACTTGTTATAGATCTAACCCGGAAATATTATAAATCTGATATGAAAATATACGGCAATGCAAATAAACCTAGAAATAATATGAAATGATTCTTTATTGATCAAACCCTTATGGTAGGGCAACACCATACATTCACTCCTTAAGGAAGGAGAACACTCCACAAGCCATATGCCTATACATACAATAATCCTTGACTATTCCTTGACCATATTCTTGACATCCTCCATGTGGAGTCTCTAGCCTCTATATAGGCCTCATACATGCAATACCATGGATCATTACCATGGTTCCCTCATACCATCCACTAATACCATGGGCCCATTACATTATTACTAACTACTTTTGGTCCCTTA
>APFE030115059.1:17694-35141 GCA_000404065.3 Pinus taeda | reverse complement strand
GATATGGGTTAACCACCTTATTTATTACTATGGCCCATCCCATTATTACATTATTACCTTGGGTACCTCCCTTTGTACCCCATATTACCCCCCCTAGGTATATAACACAAAAGTATCAGAATGTGACGCATTAGCCTCTCAGTTTGAAATGGACTTTCCCCTCATCGCATGTATGGTGTCATCAATGGTGGGTTGTGTTTAGCATCTTGACAGTGGAGCCTCATTCCACATGACCGTCGATAAAAGTTTATTGAGTACCTTAGAGGAGAAACACCTCAAGATGCACATAGATATGGGTGACGATGGAAAGTATAGTATTTCAAGAGTGGGCATGGTTTCTTTTTAGAGGGAGCATGGAGCTCCTCTTACCTTGACAGATGTGAAGTATGTACCTGGACTAAAGAAGAACTTGGTATCAGTCACGATGTTGGAGGACGAAGGCTACGATGTTGTCTTTAGTAAAGGAAAGGCATTCCTAAGACACATAGCCATGGCTTAGACCAAGAGGATGGCGATTTGGGTGAAGAATCTCTATAAACTAGAGGTAGCTGATTGTGTAGCATTGAGTACGAAAGTAGAATTGGTGTAAAGCCAAGACATTGGCAAGTTGTGGCATAGGCAGTTGGGCCATTTGCATCATGGGGCCTTGAAGATAATGTGCCAGATATCTACAGGACTTCCCAAAGGTAAACTTGAGAAATTTGACACATGCAAAGGTTGTACCTCAGGAAAGTACACCAAGTCTTCCTTTCATGATTGAGACAGTCAAGCAGAGGCTATCTTAGAGTGAGTTCATACTGATGTGCGTGGACCATTTTCGATGGCATCCATAGTGAATAAAAGGTATTATGTGATTTTCATTGATGATTTTTCTCATCAATGTTGGATTTATTTCATGTAGAAGAAGGACCAAACCTTCACAGAGTTTTGTGACTTCAAAGCTTTGGTCGAGAAAGAGTTAGGGAAGAAGCTCAAGGCCTTCAGAAGTGAAAATTGTGTTGAATATGTCTCTCAAGAGTTTAAAGACTTCTATGCAGTGGAATGAATTGAATGAGAGTTGACGGGACCTCATAACCCACAAAAAAATGGGGTGGCCAAGAGGAAGAACAGAACTATTGTAGGGGCAACACAGGCAATGTTGCATGACCAAGGCCTACCACTTCACTTGTGGGGTGATGCATGCAACACAACGGTCTATTTGCAAAATAGAAGCCTGCATCGCATACTTGGGACGAAGACACCAGAGGAAGCTTTCTCTAGCAAGAGACCAAATGTGGGTCACTTCAGGATCTTTGGCTCATCGTTATATTGCCATGTGACAAAGGATGCACGAAAGAACCTTATGCTGACAACAAAGTTGGGGATACTTGTGGGGTACACTGATACACCTCATAACTATTGGGTGTACTTGCCTAGCAGTCAATGGATAGTGGTTCACAAAGATCTGAAGTTTGATGAGGAGAAGGCCATGCGAGTTTCCCTTGAGAGGGAGCTCCAACTATAGGTTGTGGAGGAATTTTTGGTTCCTAAGGAGGAAGAGCCTCAAACTAATGCGGAGTAGCCGCATGTAGAGGTTGCAGGACTGGAGGCATCCAATCAAGCAGAGTCTTCCAGAGATGGACGAAAATGCACAAGAGAAGCTGACATATTGTTGAAGGATGCGAGAGAGAATGTGGGAGCACCATCTTCTCAATGCAGACAGAGGAGGTCACCTGAGAGGTACACTAGATACATGGCCCTTGTTGGGGAATGTGTTGAGATCAATCTATCTTCCTAGTAGTGCAACAACCGATTTGGGTTGATGTTATGGTGGAGGAGTATGACTCCATAGTTCGTAATTTTGTTTTGGACGTGGTTCCAGGACTGGAGAAAAAGTCAATTGTGAGTTCCTGTTGGCTTTAAAAGGTAAAGCAAGTTGCTGATGGTACTGTAGAGAAGCATAAGGCAAGATTTGTTGCCCATGACTTTTCACAAGTTGAGGGGATTGACTATGATGAGACTTTTTCTCCTATTTCAAGGTACTCATATATGAGATCGATGTTTTCATTATCAGCACAGATGGGTTTCAAGATTCATCAAATGGATGTGAAGATTGCATTCCTCAATGGAAAGATTGAGGAAGAGGTGTACATAGAGCAGGCATAAGGTTTTGAGACCTTCAATCATGATTTGCATGTGTGCCAACTCGAGAGCTTTGTATGGGCTAAAGCAAGCACCTCGTGCTTGGTACACCAGGATAGACAACTACTTCACTAGGTTGGGCTTCACAAAGAGTGAAGCGGATGCGAACTTATACCACATCATAGTTAAAGGTAAGTCGTTGATAATTGTACTTTATGTTGATGATCTCATATTGACAGGTGATGATCAATTGATCATGTCTTGTAAGGAGGACCTTGCAAGAGAATTTGAGATGAAAGACATGGGTCTCATGCATTACTTCCTTGGCATGGAAGTGTGGCAGAAGGATGGGGATTTGTTTGTGTCTCATGGAAAGTATGCCAACGAGATACTTAGGAGATTCCACATGGAGAAGTGCAAGCCCATGCAGAATTCTCTAGCAGGTAACTAGAGGAAGGAGGACATTATTTTAGGTGAAGTAGTGGAGGCTACTATGTACAAGTAGCCTGTGGGTTCACTGATGTATTTAGTGAACACACAATCAGGGGTTCATTGATGTACTTAGTGACGACCAGATTTGTACTATGCAGTGAACCATCGGAGTCAAGCGATGGTTCAGCCTACCAAGATGTTTTGGAAGGTGGCAAAGCATGTATTAAGATACCTTAGAGAGACATCTTAGGATGGATTATGGTACAGATGTAAAAAGGGAGTGAAGCTATAGGGATCCATTGATGTAAATTGGGTAGGGAGTCCATCAAATCAGAAGAGCACATTAGGAGAGATTTTCAACCTTGGTTTAGTGATATTTTCTCGGTATAGCAAGAAATAGAGGTCAGTTGCACTTAGCTTGGCAGAGGCTGAATACATGGCTGCAAGTCAGGCAGCATGTGAAGCCATCTGGATGTGGAAGATCCTAGTTGGTTTATTTGATCATAGGATGGACCCAACTATTATCTATTGTGATAATCAGAGTTGTATCAAACTCTCTAAGAATACAATATTTCATGATAGGTTCAAGCACATCGACATCTAGTATCATCATCTTAAAGACTATGTGGCGAGGAGGATCATTGGCTGTAGTATATTTTGACATAGGAGCAAGATGCTGACATTTTGACAAAGGCTTTGTCAAAGTGTAAATTCGAGTTCCATAAAGATAGGATCGGGGTAGCAGAAAATCCCTTTCTTATGGAGAGGGAGTGTTGAAATGTGGCAACAAGAATACTCCAATTTTAATTTGTCCTTGAATTAAAATTGTGAAGTAAAATTCGAATTTAGTCTCACCAGCTACTTGAAAATAAATAATTAATTCATTATGGATTAATTAGTTAGATAAATTCAAGTTAGATGTCTTTTTGAAGTCATGCAACAATTATACCTTAAATTAGGGAGATTATCCATTAATTAACGAGATAAGATTGAGTTATATTTGAGTTGTATTTAGTTAGCTCGGTTCGCTGAGTTAAGCCTAGTTAACTTAGTTCCAAACTCTTTAAGGAACTAATTGTGAGTTACCAGTCAGTTGATGCATGCATGCACTCAACCATTCTACTCTAGATAACTGAATATTCCCTCATCAATCACTCATGCATGTCTATTTTGAGAAAGAACCAGTTGAACTAAATGTCAAGGACAGTGTACCATCAGTTGCATGTGTTTTCCTATAAAGAAAACTCATGCATGCAAAAGGAATTAATTCCTTGAGGATTGTGTAGTTTTGACAGTGTGCTAGAATAGTGTGTGAGATCAATGTTACACTTGGTAACAGGAGGATCAACCAGGAGAAATTTCACAAGGAAATAGGAGCTTGGAGGGTAGAGAGGAAGGCTTATGAGAAGTCAATTTTTTCTATGAGCATCTGTGAGGATTGTACTGAGACCTAGCTAGCTGTGAGAACTAAGGCTTTGTGTAATTCTGATATATTTCCATCTTGTATGATAATACAAATAGTGGGGTTTATAGTTGAGGCTTTCCCTCGAGCATTTTTTGTGTTTCATGTGCATTGATTCTTCTCCTGGTTAGATGTTTTAAGCTTGATCTTGCTCATTCTTTAAGCTTCAACAAATTCATAGTAGATATAGGTTATAGTAATTTCCTTTGGTTATATTGCATTATTGAGTTAACCTACAGTAGATCTATAGAGCTAGATTTGTAGACATAATTTCTACATTGCCTTCATGGAGAAACTCCCATTATGTCCTTCTTCATGAGAAAATCATTTCCCTTTTGCATCATTTCCCTTGAAACCTCTATTTGCCAAATTTACAAGACCAGTGCTAATGACCTTTGTCTCCCATGCACTGATGTGCATAGATTAACACTATTCCTTGTGCCAATCAGTGTGATTGAGTTGTGTTCTAGTCGCATCAGTCTTGTTATGGAAAGCTTTTTAAATTAGAGTCGAAGCTTCCATCTCTAGAAGCTCCGTAACGGAAGTCTGGTAAATGGTTTGGCTGGATGGGGTCGAGGATGATAGTTTGGGCTCCTTTCCCCTATGATGATGGAACTACCTCAAGCGATAAGTCTTTATCCCATGAGAAGAGGATCAATCTCCCATCCATATTTCCTATATAAACCTCCCATCTTCCCAGGCACAAGCTAGTCACAATTTCAAAGTTAGAGTTTTGGGTGAGTGTGAATATACTATTTTAGACAAGCAAGCTATTACTAGTTGTAGCCATCTAGCTATGTGAGGGAGATGTATGTATGTTTGGTTTGGAGTGAAGCCTAAAGGGAAGAGTCTTTAAACTATTGTTTTTTGAAGCCATCATGAAGTGCTAGCAGAATTATGTGGGAACCTGGTCTTGTCAGAGGAAGACTTTGACGTCAAGAAGGATGGTTGTAATCTCTCTTTGAATATTAATACATGCAACTATCGATTGACTTCATACATGTTTTGTAATATTACATATTCGTGTCTTAATGCTTCTTGACTTAATAAGTAGGTTGAATTGCAATTTTTCTATTATTATGTTTGTATGCTATTGTTGTTTACTTGTTTGAGGAGCTTGAAGAAGGAAGCAAGACATTGCTGGAGTGAGTGATCAAGGACATCATCAATTAGGATAAGTGATCAAGAGGTAGGCCATCTTGATTGATTCTAACCTAAGGAAATCCTCCATAGGATCTATCTGTTGTGGCTAGACCCATTATTGGGATAGAGGAATTCATTTATGTTTGCACTTCTAATTTCACTTCACCACACCTTCGTAGAAGGAGCATCATCAGAACCTTTCCTTTTTTAGGAGCTTTAGATTTACAGTCCCTTTTGTAGTGCCCTTCCTTTTCACATTTCCAACACACCTTTATAGGTTTTCTTGGGGATTTAGATCTCCATCTACATTTAGATCTCCCACTCGATGACTTACTTTTGTTTCTATTCTGGGACTGTCCTTGTACAAAGAAGGCATCACCATTCTGACTCTCCATATTTTTCTGTTTCATTTCCTTTGTCAGCAAGGATGAGACTATTTCATCAAGCTATTAGGCAGTTGCATTGTTACCTATTGCAATAACCAGACTATCCCACGAATCTGGTAGAGAACACAACAAACTAATGCACTTAATTTCATCTAAAATTTTAATATAAATAAATAATAATTGAGTTACCAACATATTAAATGCATTCAGATGCTCTGTCACCGAGTCTCCATATTTCATCCTCAAGTTATACAACATTTTCTGTAGGAACTGTTTATTAACTAGAGACTTAGATTGGTATAAAGTCCTTAACTTGTCCTACAAAGCCTTTGTCGTAGCTTCCTCTAATACATTCAACAATATTGAATCTAAGGCACACAATCTTATTGTGCTCTTTTCCTTCCAATCCAACTTTTTCCATTCTTCATCGGATAATCTTGTTGGTTTAGTACCTGAATCTACCATGATCTACTAATCTTTATCCACCAACAGATCCTCCATCTTGAGTTTCCACAACTCAAAACTCTGACCATTAGATTTCTTGATCTCTATCTTTCCACTTCTCACCATCTTCTTTCACCACCAAAATCAATTCTATAGATCTCCCACTGAACACGGTTTACCACAGGCTCAAGCGAAACCCCTTAGCAACAAAGGTGTCCCCTTGAAGCCAAAACATCTCTGATAACAAATTTGTTGATTTGGGGTAGCATCGGATGTGCTCTAGCCACAAAAATTGGTGGAGAGGCTAAGGCGCATAAGATCTCCAATATCCAAAAAGGGTTTTGGAACATTCTAAACAATTTAGGAGATCTTAAAATAATTAATATTTTTAATGGAGTCCCTAAGTCTAAACATAAGGAAAATAAAACATTAATGTGAATTAATATAAAACTGTGTTAGAATGGTCCAAAAGTCATAGATCAAGCCAGATATAATCTTAGCCATCGATTAGGTACTTAATCTCGGTCATTGATTTGTCAACGAGGAGAGAGGAGGCTTGAGGGTCACCTAGAGAACACACGAAGAGATCAAGATTTCAACTTTTTGGGGCTAGGTTTGCTGAGAAAGTTGAGAGAGTGATATGGAGTTGCAGTTGAGGGGTAGTGAATACAAAAGCAGAGAGGCAGAGATAGTGTTGGGAGGATCAGTGCAACAACCAGGAAAGCTGACACAGAGGGGAGAATCTTGAACTGCCATACAGCTAGGAAAGTTGACATAGAAGGTAGAAGGCAGAACTCCGGGGAAAGTTGAAGCAGAGGGTAAAAGCCCAAACTTTCGGGAACACCCAAAACTAGCAGGAACTGCTAGAACTGTCGGGAAAGCTGATGTAGACAGCAGAAGGCCAAACTGTCGGGAACAGTCGGAACTACCGGGAACTGCTAGGAAAGCTAATGAGGAGGGTAGAAGGGGCTGACATAGTCCCTAGAGGCTAACACTGGGGTTTTTTGTGGGGAAAATTGGAGCTGAGGAGTTGCGGGAGTGTTTATCCAGGGTTTCAGCTAGAGCATCTATCTCCAAAGGAGAGGTATTACCGCTGAGAAATTTTCTCTATTGGGTGAGTTGGATTTGGCACCCATATTGTATTCGAAATTGCTTAATAAATCAAACCCTCAGATAGCTACACTGGATTTTCTGCATTGGGTTTTTCTGGCGACATTAGTCCAAAAATAACAATGTCATTTGTGTGCTTGTTTTTGTTTCCTTCAGTTGATGATCTGTAATGTATCGAGCATGTACTTGTGTTTAATTTCAATATTTACATGGTAAATAGCTTGTTAATTAATCAGAACAAGTACGAAGGAATAAATCAGAAAGTGTATGGAGGGTTTCTAACTATTAGACTTAGAAAATTCAACATGGTATCAAAGGGTTGTTATAGATCACAATAGAACTGAGGACATCAATCGAGAAGAGCAGTAGCAACAAAACAACAAGGAAGCGTGATGCAGTGCCTGCATCATCAAGTTCTAGCCAAGAAGAGGTTGTGCAGTGGTTGAGGGAGGCAAAGACACGCAGACGGCAAGAGGACTGATGTTCTTGGCATAGGGAGCTGATTTTCTAGTGTTGGGATTGCGCAGAGCCTAGGAGCTCTCACCTTCAGGTTGCTAGGGTTTAGGAGGTTGTGGATAAGTTGGAGAGTGGAGTTGGTGGGGTACTATTTTCATAATAGTATCTAATAGGGAAAGGCCAAGGAGGAGGGAGTTCATGCCATGGGATTCTAGCTAAGAAATCTAGATTAGTGGTGTGGTTTTATAGAAGATCATAGTTGGGGGCATCCCGACATCAGCAGAAGGATTTCCAAGAGGAAAATCGAGGCTCAGAGGGAGTCACATCAAGAACTTCCAGGAGGGAAGTAGAAGAGTAGCGGAATGGCACTACATGGAGTAAGAGCCTAGGACATACTAGATGGAGCATCAAACTTCATAGTCTGGAAGGCATGAATCTTATCCATACTTGACAGAAATCATGTCAAGTACTTCGCCTTGAAGATGATAGCGGTCCCAATTGCCCCAGCTGATAATGAGATGTATGAGGAAGCAATGGTGAGGGCCAAGAGTATCATTCTTGATTGGGTCAAGGATCATATAGTACCACATATTTCTGAGAAAAATACGACATAGGGGTTGTGAGAGGCCCTAAACAAGTTGTATCAGTATACTCTGTGTGGAGGAAGATGCTCCTAGAAAATGAGTTGCGGTTATACCAGATGTAGAAGGGAGAACATATCAACACCTTCCTCATTCGATTGAAGGAGATCTGAGATCAACTGACTTCCATAGGGGCCACACCAATCCAGAGTTGATGGTGAGAACAACCCTGAATGTAGTCTCAGAAGACTAAGAGGTGTTTTTCCAGAGCATACTAGGCAGGGCGACCCTTCCAGATTGGGAGGAAATGTGGGCGGATCTTCGCTAAGAAGAGATCAAGAGGGTTACCAAGATGGGAAGTAGTAGCAAGGGGAATAGAATTAAGAAGGAGGAGGAGGCGAATGCTACCCTAGCATATGAGGGTAAGCAATAAAATTGGAAGAAGAAGAACCTCTCCAGGGTCAAATGGTTCCACTGTGGGGAGCTGGGTCATTATGCGACCCAGTGTTCTATGAAGAAGAGCAAGGGAGAGGCTTTCGAGACCAAGGCAGTGCCAGCAAGGGCAGAGAGGGAAGTGGAGACAGATGATGATTATGCCATGAGTTCTCATATTCCATTTTAGAAGAAATGGGGAGACATCAAGTTGTAGTCAGGAATACTACAAGTGATGAGGGGCAGGATCTTCTAGGTACCTAGCCTCTTGGATTAGTCCTTGCTACAAGAACCCCAAAGAGGAGTAGCGGTACTCATTATGTCAATAGAGATGGATGCGGATGGAGTGACAGAGGGATCTACAGTGCAAGATCCATAGGACAATGTGAGGCTAGCGGGCTACAGTAATGCAAGAGACACGAGAGTGTTGTACCAATGTAGGATAGCATGGAGAGATGTGCAATGATGTGAGATGCATGGAGTTGTTGCAGTAGCGTAGAGGTTAGAGAGGGAGCACTTGTTAGCGATAGAGGGAGTTCAACATCAAGAGTGTTTATAGTTTGATGAAGATGTCAGAGTTGGTAGATCAGTTTACTTACTTCTTAGTAACTGAGTTGCAGTGCAGTAGTTAGCACTTAATCCTATACTTAGCTCTATGGGCATATAGGACATCGGTGAGAAATTTGACTAGATTCACACCCTTTTAGTTGGTGTATGGCCTAGAAGCTATCTTACCGATTCAGTGTGAAATTTCATCTCTCAAGCTCGCAATCGATCTACTTCTCGAAACTTCAGAGGAAGAGGCTCATTTCTTGGAACTAAACCACATGGATGAAACCCGTTGTGATGCCGCGCTGGATAACGAAGGACATAAGAAGCATGTCAAAGCGCAATTTGACAAAAATGTCAAGCCTCGTACCTTCTCGGAAGGTGACCTGGTCTTCCTCTACAATCAGGAATCAGATAAATTGGGAGTAGGTAAGTTCGAACCACCATGGATGGGCCCCTACATTGTTAAACAAGTATTAGCAAAATGAGCCTATGATCTAGTAGATTATGATGGGGTTCCACTGTCGCAACCCTGAAACGGGTTGTATCTTAAGCATTAATATGCTTGATCAAGTGTAGTAGTCTCGTTATAGATATGATTTTGTTACATTTTTTTGTTTTCGTCAAAAGAGTTTTCATTTTGGTTAGGTAATCCAATTTTCATTTGTTGCAGATGTCGGACTCTTTGGAAACGTTCTTTGGATATGTTGATGGAGCTAGTCGTAGAACGCAAAACCTATCTTCTATAGCGTGGGCCATTTTTGCTCCAAGCAGCGAGTTAGTGAGTTTCAAGGGGATATGTATTTGTCAATCAACAAACAACTTCATTGAGGACATTGCATTGATGGAGCTTCTCTCTGATGCCATTCCACATGGCATACACTGACTTGTTGTCAGGCTAGATTTGTAGCTCATCATTCTACATCTCACTGGCATCTATTCCATTTGGAACCCAGTTATCTATCGTATATTCCTAAGAGTCAGGATTATGGAAATGTAGCTTGATTCCATTCAATAGCAACACATTTCTAGAAACTTAAACTCATTAACTAATTCATTAGCAAATTATGTGTTAGATAGACATTTGCAGCATTTGTAAAGAAAAGCATTTCAAATTAACATTTGCATCAGGATCACATAACTTAACCAAGATAAAACTCTGAAAATAAAAAATATATAACTATTTATAGTTTTTAAAAAATCTTTTGTGTCCAAGAAAAAATCGGTCACACGACCAAGAAACTCAAAAATGAATGTGGGAAAGCATCCTAGGCTAATGATGCTAGTGATAACATGTCACTCCCTATGCAATCATATGCAAGAGCCTAGTCCATCGACTCAGCACGCCAGTAGTATGGTGTTGTAACCTCAGAGGTAACTCATTGGTCCTCACATCTTGAATACCAAGAGTGAGGCCCTCGACCTGATCCTGTAGCACTGCCAAGGTCTCTGCTATGTCTAGATCTGAAAGGACAGCCCTCCCTACAGCCTCTCCTGCTGGAACGTCAGCTGCCTCCCTTGGGTGGGCTACTGGTCGCACTGGCCCAACATCTCCATAGATATATGAGTTTGGTTAGTCTTGATAACATTTAGAAAACACTAAAACATTAAAAAACTAATAAACAAAGATATGGTCAAATCATTTTACCCATAACACTCCACTACGCACCAATCGGTAACGCTAAATCTAGGTCACCAAAGAAATCCATCCCAACGTATCGATACTTCACAAAGACCATCTCCTGATGGTTGAACCACTCAAAGAAGGAATTGGAGAAAGAAATCTGTGACTGAACATCATGTTTGGCCATGAGATCAAACCATCTCTACATTCGTGGTTCCCTCGATGCTGGTAATCCTAATGAAATGTATTGTGGCTGCATCAGTGGAATCCTCTCCAAGGCGAAAGCAGTCAAATGGAATTGTAGCCAAAGTTCTTGGATCTTCCATTCTTTACCTTGGAGAGTTGTTCTTTTATAACTGGAAGTACTGCCTCACACTAGTTGTATACCTTTGGTTCCAGGCATTCCAGGGCATACTACATATAAGATCTGTTGGCCAAATGAAGAGCCACACTACCAACCAATATAGAAGAGGTGAACAAAATGGTCGTCAAAGACCGATCAGTGACATCTCACATAGTGATCTGTCATCCCTGCTATGCTGAGATCCATCTCTACAAAACTGGTGAATATAATCCCTCACATATTCACCCCCATGAGCGAATCTTGACAATGAGAGAGGGGCACTGCGCGTCGATAACCCCGTCAAAAAGTAGATATCCTCGACTGTCAATGGAATGGATTTGCCTGTAATCTAGAATACCTGGTTGATCGGATCCCATGCATCGAGAAAATATTGCAACAAATTATTTTTTTGCCTCATGCTAGATGTGCAGAAGAATTTGAGCAAACCACAGTTTCATAATGCAGTAACTATGCCCTAGTCATGTAAGGCAATCATGTCCTCTTATTCATGTTCATGTTCATGCCATGTGATGACCATATTGATCCAATGAATCTTTGAAACACAAACAAAAGATAAATTAGGATCGTGATTTGAATAAAAATAGGCAAAAATTTCATGAAAAATCACTCTATAAAGTTTCCCTTCTGCACCCATCGCACCCTGCCCATGCACAGGGTTAGATGCATACTAACTGTCCAGTGTCTAGCTCAGTATGCATCACACCTTTCGATGCAGGCTAGGTGCGATGGAGGAAGAATAGATTCTTCAAACCCCAAGGGCCTAGAAATAAGGAAAAAGCTACTCAAAATTAGAAAAGGATGGAATGAAAAGGAAGAGCTCAGGGTTAGCCCCTACCTAGTCTTGACGACGTGGAGAATAGTCCACCAGATCTCCCGGAATCAGCTGATGAAATTTGAAGGGGAAGACCACTCCAGAGCTCCAAAATCCCAAATTCGAAAAATGGTAAAAATGAGAGGTAAAACTACTTTTTATGCTACTATTCACGTACTTCAATAAAAAGTTTAGTTTTAATTCATTCTTTGGGCATATATATGTATTTCTAATCAATTTGATGGAGCAATTGAGCAGGTTGAATGACCGATGAAAGAATCTAGTTTGTCGAATCGTGAACTGAATATCTTTGACTAATATCATGAGCAATGTTTCTGCAAGTTTCAGGCTCATTAAAAAAAAAACCCGCCACTGAGCACATGTTGGCACAGGGTTCAAGCTCATTAAAAAATGAACCTGCCTTCTATAAATGACCTTTGTGGTTGCCTTGCTATCAGCCTTTTGAGCCTTGGTTGTGTTCTTCCATCACCTCCATTATTTTCGTCGATCATACGCTTCCATTTGATTGTTTACCCTTTTGAGAAATAGCTATGAAAATTGATTCTTTTAGCCACCCTCTTCACACTACAATGTTTTGAGAAGTTCCAAACTTACCTGGACCCAGCCTACCTGAAAACATCACTTCTTCCTCAAAAAATGAGTTTCTTTTAAGCTTGTTTTAGCTTTTTAAATATGAAAAGATTGCCGAGCTACTGGCCTTTCCAGCTTGTTAAACTAAAGGGAAGCACTATCCCTCTTGTACATTTTAATCTTTTGGGACCTGAGGGATTATCAAACAAAGTGTTTGTCTTTTTCAGCTCGCTAAAGCGATCGAAAAGTCATCCCTTTCATGTTATTTTATACTTTTTTGGACTTAAGGGATTATGTTAGGGAAAAGGATTGCTGGAGTTTCCTTTTCATCCCTTTTCAAACTCTCTAAACATGAAAAGGACCCAGTTATCCTTGCAGTTAAACTTGTTAAAACAATAGTGACAAACTTGTCCACCCAGACAAGAACAAGTTTCATTGTCGCTAGTCTCGCTAAAACATAGTGATAGGTTTTCCTGAAGGGTAAATTATAGAACAAGCATATGTTATCCCCCTCAAGCTTGAAAAAAATAAAGAGGTACTAGCCAGCAATGGCTGGGGAAAAAAGGGAAGAAAACTTGAAGAACTTTATTGGTAGCAGGTCACTCTTAAACATGACACTTTCACTCCATCACCATGATTGAGTCAGGTTGGGTTATTCCGTTCACCAGTCATATCACCATTGGTCCTCCACACCATCCATCCTTTCGGGTTAATGCTACCAATCCATTTCAGTGTCACCGACATGTTCAAGAGAAGTCATTCAGAGAATTCACCATCTAGCTAACGCCTCATCCACTGCAATACCTTCACCCTCCATTTTTCGTGACTGCCATTCGTAAACCTTGTATCATCAGATCGTTTTCACCTCTAGAAAATAATTTTCTCCGTTTCATGTCGTAGATGTGGGATACATCAAGGCCCTCCTATGACGAGTCACTTCTTGTCAACATCAGCTCATTATCCAAGAAGTTGATTTAAAAACAACCCTTTTAGTGCTTTTAAGCTTGCATGCCTCAATGGAAAGTTTCTCACTTCCGACGACAGGTTTACATCAATGGCCTTCAACCAAAAGATTTTGCGTGGTGTTTGACATCGAATCATGTATTCACACCAAGTGAATTGTACTATAGTACCTTGAGGGTCATTATCATTATTGGTGATTCCTCTCGCACCTGTTAACAACTTACATCATTGGCTGGTAATCAGGCAATGTCTTTCCATGTTCGACTCCAGAACATCTTTTCACATGGATCAACTTGTACATTAGGCGAAGATTGAATGAGTTTCGAGACCCCGGACCTAGTTTCATCCATCTGGGCTACAATATATTTAGGGAAATAAAGACATCAAATGTACATAGAAGCTGCACGGATGATCATCCAAGCTAAGGGATGATGACTCTACATATAAAGAATCACTATTCTGCAACCGCAGACGATTATATGTTCCATGTACATGAAAATAAATTTATAAAATTGAGCATGGGAATGCCGACCTCCGCTAGATCATGAAAATAGTATTATGATGATGTATTGTAGTGTATCTTATATAGGTCACCTTCCAATTCGAATACCTCGGATCCTCATGATAAAGCATTTCACCCGACATCAGAAGATTTATGACCTTATGCTTTAGGGGGCAACTATTATAGACGTATTTGGGAACTGTAACCCCAATCATATATGTCGATAAACAAAGGGCTCTTTAACCCCTAAAAGTGTTGTTTCATACCCTAAAGGATCATAGTCAACTGATTACATCATTTCCCAGAAGTTCCACCTGAAAAACCACTCAGAACTAGCCAAAACTAGACCATACTGACTGCTCCATGGTCAGGGTGTGATGCATATTGAAAGAGCCTTTTGTGGGGTGGGATGAGCAAGAAGAGACAAATGGCAAAGACAATTTGCTAAGTGGATGCTCATAGAACCTTCTAGAAACTTCTCCTGTGACACTTGCCTCTCTAAATTCGCCCAAGGATGAGTAAGAGATCAATGAAATCTTCAAGTGGAAATAAGAAATATCAGTGGAATGACACTAATCAAAATTCCAGAGCTTATTCACCCCCTTCCAGGACATTTATATATGGATCCCTCATCTGAGAGATGTAGAGGCTAGAATTTTGTAATTTGTAAGGAAGTGTTGTTGGTTTCTCTTTGAGAAGGAACCTTGTATTGTTGGGTGATCTTGCTTTTCATGAGGTGAAGAGGGCTTTGATGCTGGGAGGATGATGCTGTATCAGATAGCTAGGTTGTAATCCTCTCTTCTACTATTAATAAAGTTATTTGAGTTTTCCTCTTATAATCGTGTATTTGTGAATCTTGTTATTTGTGAATGCAATTGTATGGTCAATGTAGTTATGATTCTGCATTGTTTATGGTATTATAGATTGAGATGCTTTGATGGTGTTTTCTTGCTTTTCCTCTAAAGGTATTCTCTAAAGTGGGACAAGTAGGAGAGGAGTGGTAAGCTGTATCAAGGGAGAGAGAAGACAAACAAGGAGCTAAGCAAAATATTCAGTTTGGCACTCTTTGCTTCTCCCTTATCTATCATACATAAAGGAAATCACAATTTACTTTAATTGTTTGTTTCTAAGATAACTACCCATCTTAGTTGGACTAGTAGATCGAAAATACACTAGTTTTCCCATAAATAAGAGGGTAGAAGCCAGGACTGCTAAGAACAACGGGAACTGCCAAAACAACTGGGAAAGCTGGCACAGAGGGCAGAAGTCGGAACTGTCGGGAACTTCCAGAACTACTAGAACAGCTCTGAAAGCTGATGCAGAGAGCAAAAGATGGAACTGTCGGGAATAACCAGAACTGCCGAGAACTCGTGGAACTATTGGGAAAGCTGACACAGAGGGAAGAAGCAAAAACTATCAGGAACTATTGGGAAAGCTAATGCAGAGGGCAGAAGAGGCTGACAAATTTTGTAGAGGCTAATGATGGGGTTTTTCGTGGGGCAGATTAGAGCTAATGAGTTTCCAGAGTGTTTATCTAGGGTTTCAGCGGGAGCATCTATGTCTGAAGGAGAGGTATTGCTACCATGATTTTTTTGTGTTGGGTGAGCTGGATTTGGCACCCACATTGTATTATGAAACTGCTTAATAAATCAAACCCTCATATAGCTGCATCAATTTTCCTACATTGGGTTTTTCCAGGGACATTAATGCAAAAATAACAGTGCCATTTGTTTTCTTGTTTCTGTTTCCTTTAGTTTATGGTTTGTAATGTGTTGAGCATGTACTTGTGTTTATTTTCAGTATTTACATGGTAAATAACTTATTAATTAATCATAACAAGTAGGAAGGATTAAATCAGAAAGTAAATTGAGGGTTTCTAGCTGTTAGACTTAGAAACTTCAACAAAATGTAGGTTTTAACCCCGTAGAGAAAATACCTGCATACGAATTCTAAAAACAAAAAATAAACAATGCAATAGCATAACTTAAAACCCGGCCCCAGACCCTGTACAAGGGGACTAACTGCCCCCATCATACCCCCGTACAAGGGGGGCTGCTGCCCCCCCTGTGAACCCCTGGCTGCGCAATCGGCACAATGAAGGGGGGGCTCCACCCCCCCTCTAACCCCCAGTTACCTAGGTGAGATTGCCATGGAAAGAATATAACACAACCCAATAGGTAGATCCAAACTATCTAGATGCTCTGAGGAATTGTGAGCTCGTAAAATTCTTCTTTACTCCGGCCCTTCAGGCTCAACCTGAGCTATTGCAATAT
Organism: Pinus taeda; assembly: GCA_000404065.3. Classification (NCBI taxonomy): domain Eukaryota; kingdom Viridiplantae; phylum Streptophyta; class Pinopsida; order Pinales; family Pinaceae; genus Pinus; species Pinus taeda. Next base: position 18,897 of record APFE030115059.1, on the reverse strand, counting down.
TTGATCAGTTTGTGGGACATTGGATGAGAATTATTTGTGATCTGAGACCAAGAGCTGGATCTAGAGACTTTAGACATTTACCTCATCACCCAACTGTCCCAAAGAGGGGAACTAGTCAATTTGTATGGGGCGAGGCCCATTAGGGCAAGTTTGAACATGTTGCTTGCAGAACACTACCGAGAGGCATTGAAATACAAGAGTGGCAAGGTTGACATTATGACTATTAATGACCTTGTACTGAAAGTGTTGCTCTTGACCATAAAGAGAGTTGTTGGGGCTTAATCATTGCATGAGTCTAACAAGTCTAAGTTCTAGCATGCCATAGACTGCACAACACCTATTGTCTTTAATTGGGCGGAAACCACGAAGGTGAACATGAAGCTCTAGTTATCCAAAGCCAGGGTAGGAAAACTGAGGTAGTTTGGATATGGTTTTATTTTGGTGACCTTCTTTTTGGAATGGATCCCACTATTTCACTATCAACTAGCAGAGGTAAACCACCCATTGCCATGAGAACCATAGATGGTATGGTGGAGTGAAATGATGCCTAGAACTAGTGCGGGCCAGCGTATGTCATACAAGACCATCTTCTTTGCGTGGCTAAGGTGTTAGCCAATCGTGTTAGAGGATTGGAAATATAGTGGTACTGACATCTGCGATGAGCTTGACATGCCATTCCTAGAGGGAGAAGGTTATGATGTTGGAGGTAAGCAAAACAATTTTAATTTCTAATTTTTCATTATTTTTTAAATATATGCAGTCATGACATTTCGATTTTGTAATTGTAGATGTGGGATCAAAGCGACCAACTAGGATGTCCTCGATTTCTAGGTGTGTTGCTCGATAGTTTGATATCACTCCTTATTAGGAAGGAGTCGATAATGAGGACGAGATTGTGCGGAACCTTGACAACTTGACCAAAGGTATCCCAGAGTATGCCTGAGTGGGTGACATCCCATGCCAGTATCAACAACACATAGTGGGAGTGTCCGATCGGATCTGTAGATTATTGACTCGCATAGCATGAGTAGTGACATGCTATCATGAGAACCATACTGAGTAGTCCATAGTTTTATCATTTACAGTGTTGTGTCCTACGAGCCACGAATGTACTTGGAACACATATATTATTTTTGGGGTTTCGATGTATGACACTCAAACATTATCAACACACACACACACACACACACACACACACACACA
>APFE030115059.1:0-17305 GCA_000404065.3 Pinus taeda | reverse complement strand
ATATTACTTACTTACTTACTTACTTACTTACTTACTATGAAACAATGCTTTGGTTTTCACATATTTCACAAACGCTTGTCCAACACATAATTAGCTAATGCATCTGTTAATGTATTCGTATGCCTAGGAATATGATGATATGTGATGTAATCAAAATTTATTTTCAAGAGATGAAGTCTACACAAATACATTCTCAATATCTAAGGGTTTCTTACGAAATATTGGCCATTGAGGTAAAGAACAATAAGTTGTGAATCAAGGTTAACAACTAATTCCCGAATGTCAAGGGAAATGGCTTCTGACAAAAGTTTGATAATTGTGTTATACTCCACAATGTTATTAGTTGTTTGACCCAAAAAGATACCTTGAAGACCAATCAACTTACCATGACGATCATGAATGGGCCATGCCGCGGATGATAGTTTTCGGGTACTACGGCAAGCACCATCAATGAAACCAATATGATTATTCACAAACATATACAAAGTAGGTGAAGACATAATAAGTAGGAAATCTACTTGAAAAATACACCAAACCACACTACACAAAAATGAATAACACACTTATGTACAAAATTAACAATGCAAGATGACTCACACATTATACTTTTTCAAGTACAGCCCATTGCGAGGCTTGTCGAAGGGGTTTTCCTCATAATCAATCAGCTCATATGCCCCTTTTTGCAACACACACTTAACAATATAGGGCCCATGTGACATGGGTTCAAATTTACTTGCCCACAACTTATCATTAGCTTGGTCATAGAGCAAGACCAAATCACCCTTGGAAAAATAATGAGGAGAGATTGACTGATTGAAATTGGTTTCAACTCGCCTTTTCTAGGATTCAATAACTAAAGAAGAAAGACAACAGGTTCCATCTAGTCATTCCAAATACAAGAGATGCTCTTCTTGAGGCGAGGTTTCAGTAGTAATTCGATAGCCAGCTTGATTGAGGGAATTTCACATTCAATCAGTAAGGTAGCTTCCAAACTGTAGACTATTTGGAAAGGTGTGAGTCCAGTTGCATCTTTCGTCGAGGTTCAGTAAGCCCACAAAGCTGAAAAAAGAATGAGATGACAATTTGATTTGTGCATCTAAATGGTGTGCTAAAGCATTGTAATTAAAACTTTGTTTACAGATTCAACTTAGTCGTTGGCCTGAGGGTAATACAGGGTTGAGTGATCGTGATGCAATCCCAACATAGAATTCATCTTAGCCATCATGTAATCGCAAACATGGGAGCCATGTTCGGTGACAATGGCTTGAGGCATTCCAAACTTGGAAATCGCATGATTGAATAGAAATTGCACTTCCATTTTACCATCAACTGAAGATTTGGTCATTACTTCAGCCCATTTGGTGAAGTAATCCATAGAAACGATAATATAACCATGCCACCTTGCCGAATGAGGGCTACATGTCATATAGTCAATGCTGCATTTGGAAAAGGGACCAACAATAATAACAGGGTGAAGGTGAACAGGTGGGGTGTGCATTTTCTGTAGATAAATTTGGCGCTCATGGTATTTGCGAACAACGAGGATGCAATCCTTAAAGATGGAGGGCGAAAAATAACAGCGTGAGGTAGCTTTTGAGCAGTCACATAGCTAGACATATGACCACTGCATGCGCCAGAATGGTAGTCATTCAAGACTTTTTCACCCTCATTGAGAGTTAGACATCGACGAAGAACTGAATCAACATGAACGTGGTATAAGTTATCCCCAATGATGTGGTAAGGTTGGGATTGATCACGAATCCATCGACAATCATCCTTGGTCAATGCAGACCGAAAGGTGGATGTTTGGAGATATACGATGATATCAACATACCAAGGATCAAGAGTTCTCATCAGAAAAGGAGTCTCGTCTGGGAACTTCTCATTAGCACCAGTAGGAAGAGAAGCAGAAGGAAGAGAGGAAATACACTCAGCGAATACAAGTGCTTTCCTGGATTGGCAGTAGTGAACACCAAATCGAATTCCTCGAGGATGACAATCCACTTGGAATATTTTCCCCCAATTAACTGACGAGTGAGAATGTAAGTCATAGGGTTACACTCAGAAATCACGGTTGTAGTGCAAAGAAGTATATAATGCTAAAAGCACTGAACAAACTGAACGACAGGAAAATCCAACTTCTCAACATGAGCATAACTGGTCTCAAGATTGAGGAGATTGCAACTAAGGTAATAAATAACATGTTCATGACCTTCTTCATCATCTTGCACCAACACCATAGTGATGGTGCTAGAGGCTACAACTACATAGAGGAAATAATCGTGATGATAGTTTGGAGGGTGTAGTAAAGGAGCATTAATTAGGATAGCTTTTAAGTCAACAAAATATTTTTGGGCAGCCCCATTCCAAACGAATGAAATTCCTTATTTAAGAAACCAGGTGAACCCTGAATCTAGCTCAGCATAGTTGGGCACAAAAGACAAAGGAATTTTTTTTTCCCTTGCAAAATTTGTAATTAATGCAACGAAGAGGGAGGTGGTAGATTAACAATAGCCTCGACTTTGAGAGGATCAAGATGAATTCCTTCTTTTGAAACAATAAAGTTAAGGAGTCATTTGGATTCAACGCAAAAGACAAACTTATGCAGATTCAACCAAATGTTATAGTGTCTACAATGAAGAAAAATCTGTTGAAGATGATCAGGATGGTCATGGTGCTTACGTGAATGAGTTGGAAGATCATCCAAATAGGGCTGAACAATGTTCAAAATGTCATGGAAAGCATAAGGCATCGCTCTTTGAAATGTAGCCCCAACATTATTAAGGCCAAAAGGGACCTTTTTATATGCAGACGTTCCCCATGGAGAGATAAAGGCAGTCTTGTCTTGATCAGTTGATGAAATGTCTATCTTCTTGTAACTAGAAAAACCGTCCATAAAGGAAAATATTTCACTCCTAGAACATTCATCAATGATTTGGTCTATAAAATGTGTGGGGTAATAATCCTTCGGAAAGGCATCATTAAGGTCATGGTAATCAAAGCAGACGTGAATGGTGCCTTGTTTCTTAGTCACTGGTACAATATTGTACACCCAATCTATTAGAGGAATAGGATAAATGAATCTAGCTTGGAGAATTTTTTCAACTTCACCTTAATGGAGGTCGCCATTCTAGGGTGCATTGGATGAAGTCGTCGGCGAATGGGCTTTCCATGAGGGTAAGTCAGAATCTCATGCACGACTATACTTGGGTCAATGTCAAACATTTCTTCATAGGACCATGCGAAGACATCTCAAAACTTTTGAAAGAGATGAGAATAAATCTTGATCTTTATCAGAATAACAAGTTACCCCAATATGAACGTTTTCAGCAACACCAGGCTTGATAGAAATATCAATAGGCATCGTTTGGGTAATATTACCCATGTTCCCTTCTGACCAAACTTCATGGGTCATGATCAGTGTGTGAAGTGGTTGGGTTGGGAAACGACAAGAGAACTTTTCAAGAAAAGTAGACATGATCACGGGGCCAGGAAAAAATGAGGAACGATGAAGAGTATCATTCTAGGGTACTTCCTCGAGAGAAATATATTCCATGATACCTTCATCAGTAAAAAATGTCTCAATTAAGGGATCGAGAGAATCTGAAGAACCAAGTAACAGGGATTGAGAATACGCGTCAAGAGATGTACTCAAAACAATATGATCAATGGATACCGAAGCTTAAGCAAAAATAGTCTCCACATAATTAATCTCAAGAGGTCTTAATGTCATGAAATCACCCCATGTATCAACAATATTAGGAAAGGGAATGACCCAAGGATCAGACTTACCTGATATCATGTTGACGGAGGCAACATGCAGAGCCGGGAGTGGAAAAATGCCCATCAAGGCAGGATCTTTAAAAAGTCCTGCCCCACACTCTCATATGGACCACCGGTATGCTTCACATAAGGAACATTTCCATCAGATGAGGAAGAGGAAAAGAAGGACAATTGGTCATCTGTGAATATCTTCTCTTGATGGGGAAAACAGATCATGGGGAAAAGAGAGGAGGCTACGACATGCATAGCATGGGTCCAAATTCATCTGAGTAAAAGATTATAGTTAAGATTGGCATCAACAATATCTACTTCGACGTGAATTGTCTTACCCTCCAAAGTAATGACAAGGTTTGTAAGGATGTTGAATGGTTGAGAATCACCTCCGTCAAAGGCTTCCATTGTGTTAGGGGATTGGTTTACGATAGGGGAACCAATTGCCTTCCAACAAGTGACAAACAGGATGCAGGTAGCAATACCTTCATCGACGATGGTCCTATGAATGGTGTTCTCATTGATGATTATCTTAATGAGAAAGGAAATTTGAGGAGTTAAGTATGGAACATGGTTTTCTAGATCAAAACAAATGAGATTAGATTCACTTGGATCAATACCTCCAATAGCCAACAATAATGATTTCCACTAAGGAAAGCTTTGAAGGACCTAAAGAGCAGAAATATTTGATGGCAGTTGAGCCAAATTCTCAACAATGTTATAATGCTGAGCGGCTTGAGCATTTGGATTATACAAGGACTTTCGCAGCACACCTTGGGAATGTTGTTGAATAACGAAATTAGGATTAGGTCGCTCTATATGGAGAGGACTGGAACTTGACCGAATAGAGGAGGACGGGGTACTTTCTTTCTCTTTCCCTACTATCGGAGTAGGTGTTTGATAATATTTTGATCTAGTAGCCACATTTATAAGTGTACTCATCATGAACACTTGGGAACATGAGGAAGTGGACGACTGAGGTTGGCCTACCACTTGGGTCTATTGGGATGAAAAGGGATCTTTCAGGACAACTGGGATCCCTTTGAGAAAGTGACTAACTTCATATCATCATGGAAAATCTTTAGTATAGTGATCCTCCTCACAAATGAGGCATGGATACCTGGGATTCCGTTGATTAGCATTGCCAACAGTAGACTTAGGAGGGCCCTATTTCTAGGCATCAACTTTACCCTCACCTTTACCCTTATTTTTACCCTTAGAGGATTTGTCTGCTGTGGTAGACTAGACATCGTGAACCTCAGAGGTTTTACTAGGACCCGATGAATTTATAGAGGGATCATTGGAAGTAACATTTGAGACTGACTTCTACTTGGAAGAATATTTTGTGAGGGTCTGGGATATTGAACCAATTACTCCATAAATAGGAGGTGTAGCTAGATAATTTGATGTTTCCATATTAGATGATGGTCTTGGCACATAGGGTAACATATCATATAAAGTGCTAGATTGTGAGTAGACAATGTCTAGATACTAGGCATGCATGATGGCTTGTTCCTTAGTGAAACATCCACCCATAGCTATGTCCTCAACAATTTTGCTGACGAATGATTTGGTGAACCATTCTATCAACAACTGATCAACAATTTCAAACTTGATCAAGCGACGATGACACCTCCATTCATGGATGTGATCGGAGATATCGGTCGTAGTGTCTTGCTTGAGTGACGAAAGAAGATGGGTGTCAGTTTCATAGTGAAAAAACAACTGGAAATGTGTGAGAAAAGAGATAGCGAGAGTGTTAAAGTCATTGTAGGTACTTCGAGGCAATTTTATGAACCATTTGGCTGCAACGCCTGTGAAAGTTCATTGAAAAAGTCAGACATGAATGGAATCATCAACATATGAATTAGAGGATCACTAGAGGTGATATGTCATCACACGGGCTTGTGGATCCTGTTTCTCTTTTCCCTCAAACTTCTAAAAACTGCACAAAATCTTGGATGGAACTGGAGGCCAGTATGGTGAACGAAGAATGGATCATTCGTGAGTCTAGAAACATTTGGTAGCGCTAATGTGGCCAAGAATGGAAACTTCATATTAAAAGGAATTTGGGGCCTCTCAGTAGGCCCAAGGTGCACAACCCATCCTTGTTGGTAAGGATTTTGTCCCCATAGTGGAGGATTTTGTCCATATGGCATCTAATTTTCCCCCCACTGTAGGTTACCTTACTTGTAGGGAGGATTCTTGCTTGGGTAGCCTTGATACTATCCAACCAAAGACTGCTGATAAGCAACATACGGTTTAAAAGTCTATTGATCCTGTTGGCCTTGGAAATATGGATTTTTCACTTGTTGCCCCTAGACATAAGGGTTTTGAACCTGTTTCCCATAGACATAAGGACGTTGAACATATCACCCCTAGACATAAGGATTTTTAACTTGCTACCCCTAGACATAAGGATTTTGCACTTGGTTCCCTTGGGCATAAGGACTCTAAAATTGTTGCCCTTGGACATAAAGATTTTGAGCCTGCTACTACAGGACTTGAACTTGCCCTTCCAAAGGTTGACCTTGTTGATCTAAGTACAAGGATTGATGCTGCCCGGGCTGACCTTGTTGCTGCAAGGGCTGAGCTTGTTGCTGTAAAGGTTGTCCCTGCAGCTGTAGAGGTTGACCTTACGAGGACATATGCTAGGAGGATTGGTCAACAAATTGTGTCTGTGGCTGCAAAGTTTGTTGTCACTATTGCAAGGGTTTCCCATGTGGTTGTTACATTTGTCCTTGCTACTGCACTATCTACCCTTGATGTTACAAGGATGGTCCTTGCTACTGTGAGTGTTGCACTTGCTACTACAAAATCTATCCTTATTACTGCAAGTGTACTTGAACAGTTCCCAGAGTGACATCTTCAGGGTACTGAAAGTTCTCGAATTTGATCTGGCCATATCCACGAGGCATGACGAACGAACCAGGCTGAACATGAGGTCCATCTTGAGGGATGTAAGGTAGATTTACCATCTCTTGTGAACCACATGGAACATAAAGAGGTTGGTATTGAACCTGAGCCACATATGGCTGCTGGTACTGGATGTTACTTGACCCAGATGGATGAACACTATTCAGCTACTGCTACTAGATATTACTCGATCTTGGTGGACCACCAAGGTTCATAATGGCATCAGAAGAGGGATGGTTCATTCCAACCATGTGAGTTTGTGAGTCACTCACATTGGTTGTGCTAGACATCATGGAAATATTAGGGTTCTGCCCCCAGGCGGTGGCAGAGTTTGTCCACTAAATAGAGGGATCAAAGAACTTATAAAGACTTCACTCAAGACCGTCGATTCAACTAGAAGAGTAACTTGAAACGATGAAAAGAGTGGATTCGAAATGGTGGGTTACACTGGAATTGAAGTGACTGTAGTCTGCACAATCATATGAGAGGTACGGTTTTGAATTAATAGACCTGAGGTACGAATAGCGCCATATGATCCGATAGGGTTGTGATACAACGACGAAGCACTAGGAGTGCCCGACATCAACTGTGCTAAAGAGGTATAATTACAAGGTAACTTAGGGCAAACATTGGTCACAATGCTTCCCGTATAAGGGAAATATTTAGGAGGGAAAGGATATCCCTCCTCATCAACAATGTGAGGAGTGTGTGTAACAGAAACCTCTGAGTGACTCAGCGAGGAGGCTGGGATCTCACCTTCTAATTCCATGGGTGGGAACAAATGAAAATGGTAAATTGAAGATGTTTGAGGTGATAATTCCAAAGGAATACGTTGTCGATTGTGTGGATTGTACGGACGCTACGGTTATATCACAATAGGATCAAACAAAGGATTTAGAGGATAAACAACTAGTCCTTGTTGACCTTCAGGAGTTGGTGGATACTCAAGATTCTAGAAAGGATTACCAGAGATTTTAGGTCAGATTCCTAAGGTGACCCAGTATTTGGGGGGGAGGAGGATGAGATGACAGAGATTGAATACTCAAAACAATTCCAAGTTCAACACCTTGATCCTCAAGTGGCTGCAGGAGTTTAGGAAGAGGCTCCTCAGACGATCTTTCAAATTGAGGAGAGGAAGAGAAACTAGGTGAACCTGATGGTTCAACCATGATGATTTTGTCTCAAATAAAAAGAAGAGAGAGATTAATTTCAGGGCTATTAAAAAATGTATTAAAGGTATACTCATGATGTGGTCTAGAATAAGACTTTCAGGAATGTAATGTGATCATGAGAAATAATTTTTTAAGATGTTGAAAACAAACTGGTTCCTTTTCATGTTTTAAGGGTCGAGAAAAAGGAAAAGATGAATCTATCACTTTTGATTTGAATGAGCTCGAAAGGACAAGTGCTTGATGACATTTTACATTTAAAGAGTTAAAAATATAAAAATGACTGCTCAGGAAAACCTAGGCAGAAGGATTACCAGGTAATTGTGAACTGCAGAATACCTCCCGGCAAACCGAGAAGTATGGGCAGGCAATCTCCCTGAATGTTGTGTTTGGTGTATCATGTTTACAAGGAGGTAGACTTGACTTCCAATGGATAAACGGTTACAAACCTAGTGGGGTCTCCCTTTATATACATGACAGTACAGGGAACACAAGTTCATGCTAGCGCTATCTAGTGCCAAAGTGAACAATAACTACTAGGTTTAAAGATGTCGGAACACATCTCTAGCCTAGACCTCTAAATGTGAGCGCTAAGTTTCAAATGTTCCTTAGGTTAATTGAATACATTTAAAGTTTATCTTGAAATTATGTCTTAGTTTTTAGGCCTTATCAATGTGACTAAAAAAAAATTGCATATGCAACTAAATGAGACAAAACCCTTTCAATTTGATGAATGTTTACACTAATTGAGAATAGAGAAAAAAACCAATGCAATAAACAAGCCACTGAAAGAAATATGTTTTGTTCACTAGTTCACTTTTTGAAAACAAAATAATGAAAATTAATTCCACTTCCTATCTTTCCTATAAAATGCACTTCAACTAGTCCTTTCAATGGTAAAAGAAACTCATTTCATTTTGAATGCAAATGATCATGTAATTCTAGCTTTCAATGATGCTACTTAATGAAACATATCGATTCAACAAACTAGAATAATATATCTTTTCAATGGAATGATAAAATTATTTTTTCACATAAACACTTCAATGAAATTTTTTCAAACAATTAACATCAATCATATGTGAAGCACAAAAATAGAACTCTTTCCAAACTAATCATGCAAAGACTCATTAGCAACAAGATGAGAAATGTAATCTATGCTTGAAAAGTGATGTTCAACTAAGAGAAGAGCAAATTAAACTTTTCAAACGTATTCAATTGAAACCAAAGCAATAAAAGGACTAAAACACAAAATGCATGGAGAAGCTAACCAAAAACTTGACTTGCTGAGCACACAAGTAGTTGAATGGACAATGGGTTAGATTCCCTAGAGCCACAAACCATCCAAAGAATATAAAAATAATCAAGTGAGGAAATCTCAAACCAAACAAGCACATAAAGCAAGCTAATGAAGCTTTCTAGCAAGGGAGAACAAATCCAAACAGGCTAAGAGGCAAAAATTATGAGGGAAATACACACTAGTTATGTTTCAAGAGAAACCTTGATCTTCACCTACAAGAATCAACATGATTTAATAACTGACAAAAAGTGCCACAAGGAGGTACGATGTCACTATTTAAGAGCAATTCACATTGGTTAGCACGACTATCAGAAAATAAAACGTGCTAATCAAGGATTTAAAAGAAAAGAAAAAAATCAAATTTCAAAACCATACCTATCACTCTAAATTTTAGAACCAAAGAAGTAAACTAGGAAAAGCATAGAAAACCAAAGGGAAAGGGTGATAGAAAAAAAATTTCACACAAACCATGAGATGAAAAACAATAAAAGAGAGGGATGGCTCCCTAGTGGAGTCACCAATTTGTGGTGTAGGTAAATTCTTGATGTAGACAAGGACAATCCCTCTAGCCCGAGAGAGTGGGTCTAGCCAAAAACAAACAATCTAATGTAAACTTCCTTATATTAGAATCAAATAAGAGGGCATACCTCTTAGAATGCTAATCCGCTTGATGATGATCTCACTTCCTTGCTCCAGCTTCCTTTTGTTTCTTCCTTTAGATACCTAAAACAAGTAGACAAGAGACAACAACAAACATGATATCACACAATCGCATTCAATCTAATTAAAAATTCAAGGAGTCTTAAGCCATCAAATATAACAGGGAACTCAATGTAGGAAATAAACCATTAGTTGTATTAATAAAAACTTCAAAAGGAAATACAACCAGATCCTTCATGTTGCAAGTCTCCTCTGACGTATCCAGGTTCCCACACCTCTGCTAGCATCTCATGATTAGCATCAACAATCGAAGGTTAAGGCTTCTTCCCTTTAGTTCCAAACCAAACCAGACACATTATTCTCCCTTCACAAACATAAACTAGAAGGCTAAATCTATAGATATCTTGTTGGTTATTCAAGCTCGAAAAAGACTAGTTCAGCTTGGAAAAGGAGGAGTTTATATAGCTTTGATGGAGGGGAGATGATTCCTCTTATGATGGGTGAGGGCTTATCTCTTTTCTTTATTCCATATTAATAGGGGAAAGGAGCCCAAACTAACTCTCTTGGCTCTATCCAACCTAACCATTTACCAGACTTTTGTTCACGAAGCTTCTAGACCTTGAAGCTTTGACTCCATTTTTAAAAACTTGCCAAAAGAGGATTGACATGAGTGATGAAAGGCTCACTTTTGTTGTTCAGTGCCAGGCCTAGTTTCAAACTATGCAAATTTCCAATGGGAACGAACTGAGCACTAGCGCCAGTCTTTTAAACTGAGATGAAAGGAAGATTCGTGGGAAATGATGAAAGAAGGGGATGTTTTGTTCATGAAGAGGGACATAAAGGCAAGTTATTCATGATGGGAAAGCATATAGGGTTCATTGCAGAGGCCATCCAAGATCGAGGAACGGGGAGTATAGGGATAGTGACAAAATGCTATGTAACACCTTGGGAATTATATCAAAGATAGAAGTGTTAGATTCAAGAAGCTAACATGCAGCTCACAGATATTCAACATCATGAATAGTTTATAGCTTCACTTTTCCCCACCTAAGAATTGCTCTGTCACAACAGAAGATAGGAATGTAGGTAGAAGCCTTGGAAATCATGATGAGGTTGCATGTATCACCTCTCCATGATGCAAACTTAGGGGTACAATAGATCCACTCTCAGTTACATAGCCTACACCTAGAATTACAGAGTTTCAAGAAAGACAAGGAGGCTAAACTAGAACTGCGAACGGAAGTCTAGTGTTTGAAGTGAAAGGGCTAGGGGCATGATAAAGATCACTAGCCTATGTATGTGAATTTTTATTACATGAGGGGGCCAATTCCCTTGAATCTAGAAACCCCATCAAGTCCAAGCGTGGGTACTGTGCTATGGTGCATTATTTGTCAAGTTACTCGACAAAATGCAATGGATAATTGTCACTTACTACAAAAATTCATTCAGACTCCCTGGCAGTTGTTCTGTAATTTTTGCAAATCAGTGGGCCATGATGAGTTCAATTGTCAAAGCTATGAGTTGATGATGGAAAGAACACCTACATACCAGATGTAAGCAGAGACTTGGCCACTAGATCAGGGTGGGGGGGGGGAGGTTATCACGGACACAATGGGGTCGATGAGGAGGAGGACCTGATAGAGGCCGAGGTTAGATTATCAGCTACAACTATAGACAATTAGAGAACTATGCAAGAGAGGGTCATAATTAGACATGCCCTCATGTTAATACTGTATCTAGTTTGACCATACAATAGAAGAGTGCCTAGTGTTGATAGCTAAAATGAAATGGAAGAAAGCACAACCTTAGCCACCTACACATAACTTATAGATGATGACAGTTGAGCCCCATGAAGAGGATCAAAGCACAAAAATAATATTGAGAAGTGGAATAATGACTCACAATGATAAGGGTAAACAACTTTAAGAGGATGGATGGGTCTGCAAGGCGCTAGAGAAGGAAGTTGGTTTTGATCCAGATTATGCTAAGGAAAATTTTATGGAAGCCAAGAAGAGCTTCATTGAGGCCTCCACCTCAAGAAGCTATACCAAGGTTCAAGGAACTAGAATGCCTACAAAGGTTGATCCCTCTATCCTCACCACATTTTCGTAAACCTGCATAAAACTACTGCGTGATAGCAAAGTTGTGGAAGGCCTGTTACACAACATTTTGTCACTGTCCCTGTAATCCCCATTCCTTGATCCTGGAGGACCTCTACTGTGAACCCCGCATGCTTTGCCTTCATCAACAAACTCCCATTGTGTACCTCTTCATGAGAAGATCATTTCCCTTTTACACCATTTCCCCTGAAAATTTTGTTTTCCCAGTTTACAAGACCGATGCTAATGGCCTTTGTTTCCCTCGTGCCAATATGCAGAGATTAGCACTACTCCTCACACCGACTGAAGAGACTGAGCTATGCTTCAATCACGAGGGTCCTGTTACTGAATTTTTTTTTAAAGTAGAGCCAAAGCTACAGCTCTAGAAGCTTCGTAATAGAAGCTTGGTAAATGGTTTCGATGGATGGGGTTGACGATGACAGTTTGGGCTCCTTTCCCTTATAATGATGGAACTACCTCAAGGGATAAGTCTTTCTCCCATGAGAATAGGATCCATCTCCCATCCAAATATCCTATATAATCCTCCCTTCTTCCCAAGCACAAAATAGTTGCAGAGTTTTGGTTGAGTGTTGATGCTATTTTGGTTTGGAGTAGACAAGCAAGCTATTACTAGTTTTAGCTATCTAGTTGTGTTAGGAAGAAGTGTGTTTTGGTTTGGAGGGAAGCATAAAGGGAAGAGCTTTAAAACTATTGTTTTTTGAAGCCATCGTGGAATGCTAGCAGAAGTGTGTGGGAACCTGGTCTTGTCAGAGGAATACTACAACATCAAGACGAATGGTTGTAATCTGTCTTTGATATATATATATGCAACTATTGATTGATTGCCTACATGTTTTTTAATATTTCATCTTTATTTCTTAATGTTTCTTGACATGCTCAGTAGGTTGAATTTTAATTTATCTATTATTATGATTGTGTGTTGTTGTTGTTTACTTGTTTCTGGAGCTTGAAGAAGGAAGCGAGAGATAGCTGGAGTGAGAAAGCGAGGACATGATTAAGCAAGATAAGCGACCAAGAGGCAAGCCCTCTTGATTGATTCTAAGCTAAGGAAACCTTCCATAGAATGTATCTATTGTGGCCAGACCCATTATCGGGCTAGAGGAATTTTTTCGTTTCTGCACTTATAATTTTATTTCACCACAAATTGGCGACCATACTCGGGATCCCAATCCTTTTGTTTGTTTTGGATTTCATGATTTCATGAGAACTTTTCTAGTTCCACTTTTTTCCTTTATTTCTGCTTATTTTCTTCTCCCTACTGGCCTGAGTCTAAGCTTCATAGTAGCAGATCTGGTCCTTGTTTTGAATTTTTATTTTTAAATTTCCTTAGTTACCTTGATCAACATTCTTAATCCACTGACAGTCGCGCCAACCAGCGCGAGTTGCTAAGAAACAATAATGTCGACCAGCCGCTAGTCCTTGTTGTCAGTTAGGCAGTCACATCGATGCCTAAAAGTGAAGATTAGGGCTTGACCCCAATCTTAGCCAATGTTTTCTTCTCTTGTGGTTTTGACCTCGTAAGCTTTTTTGACTATTTTCTCCTTGATTAGAAAGCTACTGTTCATTTGCTTTTGTTTGCTTGTTGGCTTGTCATCTTTCTACTTGATTGATTGAGTCATTGAGTGGCCAACAACCCTAGGGCATCTAGTTGGTTGCCCATTCAACGGTTTGTTAACTCACTAAGTCGGGTTGTAGGTGTGTTTACTCTTTGCATTTTTTTTTGGTCCATTTTTACGACTTTGACCTATTTTTGCACAAGTTTGAAAAAGTTTCATTTACTTGCCTAAACGTTTCTTTTCCGGCATAGATTACATTGTTGGTCATTTGTTTGGTAAAGTCAGTGTTTCATTGATCTGAATGAACTTCTCTTTTCATGTTTTCATTTTCTTGAAGAGCTTATTGTCTCGAGAACTTTTTCACTAAAGGATTGTATGCAAAAATAATGTTTCGTTGCTTCATGAAAAATTATGAAATTCTAGCTTGTTGCATCATTACGTTACAATAATTTGCATCTTTTAAAAGACTAGAATTGCATTAGTATTTGAAAAAGGAAGAGAATTTTTTGTTTTTGAAAGGACTAATAGATAAGTGCTTGTCAGGAAATTAGGAATTGGAATGCATTTTTCGTTAGTTTATTTTTTGAAAAAGTAAGGTAGTGAAAGATCATTTCATTTTCAGTTGCTTGATTGCTTGCATTTGATTGAGTAGTTTCTACCCTCTCTATTGTAGGCATCTCATCGAATTGAAAGGGTCTTGTCTCATTTAGTTGCATTTAAGGGTTTTCGAGTAGCATCACTAAGACTAGAAAATTGAAACATAACTCAAGATCAACTTTAAAATGAGTTCAATTAACCTAAGGTGCATTTCACATTAACGATCATATCTAGAATGTCTAGGCTATAGATGTGTTACAACGTCTTTAAACCTCGCATTTTTCTTTAGCTTCAACATTAGACAGTGCTAGTATGGATTTTTGCTCCCGTACCATCGAGTATATAAAGGGAGACCCCACTAGGCTGCAATCCTTTTATCCTTAGGAAGCTGAGTCAACCACCTTGCAAACATGATACGCCGAACACAACATTCGGGGAGATTGGCTACTCATACTTCTTGGTTCACCAGGAGGTATTTTGCAGTTCATGGTTGCCTAGTAATCCTCTTTACCTAGATCATCCAGAGCATTCATTTGATCTTTTTGACTCATTAAACTTAAAAGATCATTCAAACACTTGTCCTTTCGAGCTCATTTCCAATTGAAAGCAATGGAGTCATGGTTTTTTCTTTCTCCACTCTTAAAAAATGAAAGAGCATTAGTCTTTTATGCATCTTAATAACTGATTTCCCATGATCCAAAACATCTTCTTAGTATTTTTGACCAAATCATGAGTTTCCTTAAAAAAACATTTTAAAGCCTTGAAGTTATTTGTGTCTTTGAATAAGACAAGTTCATCGTGGCTGAGCCATCTATTTCACCCAATTCCTCTTCCTCTCCTCCATCTGAAAGATTGTCTAAGCAACCATTTCCTAAGTTACCAGAGTCACTCGAGGACACAAATGTTGAACTCATTTATTTTTAGTGTTCAACCACTGTCATCTCATCCTCCACCTACTGTCGATACAAGCTCATCCACTGATCTTGGTCTAGAACCTTTGGATAATCTTGTTAAAACTCCAGAGAACTCGTCGACCACTGATGGTCAGATTCGACTAGTTATCTATCCTCCAAACCCTCTATTTGACATTGTTGAGATATCACCACAATGTTCTTACAGTCTGTATGACCAACTGAGTGTTCCTTTGGAACTATCCCCCAGTACACGTTAGGCCATTTGTCGTCATTTATTTTCAAACATGGGACCTGAAGATGATGCTCTAGTCACATCGTTGGATGAGTTTGAAATTTCTACTCCACACACTATTGAGGGGAAATAATTGGAATTGCAATTTCCTCCCTAGGGTTTCCCTTTTTCAGAAGGTATTCCCACTAGTTTTCCACCCAACTATGTGTCTTTGGGGCAAGTGGTTTTAGGCACACCTAATGCCTCATCACTTTACCACAATCCTATATGGGCGTTCAGCATCAAGCCTACATTAGGTACATTCGTCATGAACATGACTTCCAAACAGGTTGTTACTTCAGTCCCAGTGCAACCCACCGTTCTGAATACTCTTGTATCATCGATCCCAGTTACCCATTAGACACAACCAATAGTTTCAAATATTGTCTCTATTAGTTCCTATGTCTCGTTAGTAAGTGGCCAGATTGTGCCACCACTTGGGGAGAAGAACCATAATGTTTCTATGGTGTTAGGTGCCATTAATGTGACAGGATCACAAGATCACATGCTTGGTATAAACCAACCTTCTTTTGGTATTATTTATAACCCTACTGATCCTATTGGATCGAGCAATGTCTAGTACCAATAGGTTCATAATCTCATTGGTCCGTCTAGATCGAGCGATGTTCAAAATCAGCAGCCCTATGGGACTTAGGTCTAATACCAAAATCCTTATGTTCTATATGGTTCTTAAGGATTGGTTAATCAACCCTACACCCTCCAATCTGGACAATACATCCAACCTTCCTAGGATCAGATTTAGTTTAGTAATTTCCCGACCACTATTCAAGTAGCCTTGTAACAATGAGGAAAACCTCTACAATGACAAGGGTAGCCTTTGTTACTGCAAGGGAAACCTTTGTTTTTTTGTTGCAGCAAGGGCTCTCTGCACAAGAATAAGGGAAAATTATCCTGCAGTAAGGTCATTGGCAATAACCGCAAGGTCAGTCCTTACAATAGTTGCAGCAAGTCGTGCAACAATAGATGCAATATGCTCCACAAACCTCTCAACCCATGTCCTCACAAGGCCAACCTGTATAGACCTAGCGGCAAATTTTGTAACCGCAAGGTCAACCCTTGTAACAACAAAACAAACTAGGGTAGCAACAATGCCTGTATGCATACCAACGAGGTCAACCTTTGCAGGGGCAGGGTCAAGGTCAAGTCTTGCAGCAGTAGGCCCAAAATCCTCATGTCCTAGGTCAACAGGTTTAGAATCCTATAGGCCAAGTGCACCAAGAACAAAATCCCTATGTCCAAGGGCAACAAGTGTATCAACCTTATGCCCAAGGACTGCAGGTCCAAAATCCGCTTGTTCAGGGACAATAGTTTCATCAGCCATATGTTCAAGGACAACAAGTTCATTAGCCATATGTTCAAGGATAATAGGTCCCATATCCATATGTGTAAGGCCAACAGGCTCAACAACCATTTAACCTATACTTTTCCCATCAATAACCTATCCTAGGATAGTTCCAAGGTATTCAAGGTCAAAATCCTCCCTATGGTCAAGCTAATCTGTAATGGGGGCAACCTCAGATGCCATATGGCCCAAATCCCCCACTGTGGGGCCAAAATCCTTACCACAAGGAATGGGCTCCTCCCTATGGGCCCTCTTATCGACCTCCCATGCCTTTTAACACCTAATTTCATTTCTTGGCTACACTTAATGTTGAGGGATTTTATCCCCTAGGGCTTTTGGGTGGAACCCTAGCAGACTGAAAGTTGTCTAAACAAAGAAGCATGCATACACACATCCATTATGCTAGTAAAAGCTAATTCTAAAGTAAGAAGGACGTACCTCAGGTCCTACATTCGGGTAGTTCCTCAAGGGTCCAAACCCTTCTTCACGTCCCTTTCACTCCTTTGCCCTGCAAAACCAACAATTCCAAAGAATGCAGTAATATATGGACAAAGATTTATATAAAAACCATCTTTATGCTATACAAGAAGGAAGTTAGTTATGAACTTTTAGACATCCATTCATACATGAAATTCAAACATGAACATCATAAACATAAAGAAGAA
>APFE030115056.1:18984-53414 GCA_000404065.3 Pinus taeda | reverse complement strand
CATGTTTATTTTTTTATTTTATTTTTATGTTGTATTACCAACATGAAAATCACCAACATTTAAAAAAAAATTATCCACACTTAATTCATTAGAAAATTTAAACTGCAAAAAATAATCCCTCTAAACAAAAAGGATTGATGCTCATGAGCACTATTCAAAATCAAGATGAAAATAACTAACAAAAAAAGAAAAATGTCCACACTTGATACATAAAAAAAAGAACATTATATCCTTATCAGAAATAGGATGTTTATCACCTGGGTGGAAAGGCATTGGTCAATTTGTTCCGTTCCAAGAGGATTTCTTTCTATGATCGAATCCGAATCAGGAAAGGGCTCCGTGAGAGATTAAAAATAAGCCCTCTCTCTAAAAAAATGTGTTGACGCTGCATCATCACTTTTCAAAATCAGCATTTTAATCACTAACATTTAAAAAAATTGTTCATATTTGATACATAAAAAAAAATTAAAGTACCAAAAATATGCAACAAAAAAAGGGTCTATTTTGAATCGCCATTTTTCAAAATCGAGTGATTTTTTGCAACCTCAAAAGAAAGGTACTAGGTAATTTTCTCGTTTGATCAGTAACTAAGTTCTTCTCCTAACCTAACGCATCTAAGAATGTTGACACCTTAGAAGGTGGAGGAAAGAATAAAAAAGGGAATATGTTTCACCTATGACAGTAAATACAATAAGGGGCATAAATTCCATGAGAAGAAATTATTGTACATAATTTATGAAGAGGAAGAAGATTAAGAATTGGAATTGTCACAAAATATAATTTTAAAAGAGACTACTCCAACATATCTTGTCATGCATTACCTCGCATAAGTACTCACATATCCTCAAGATAGAAGGATATATCAAAATGAAAAATGTAACAATGTTGATTGATCCAGGAAGTACCCATAACATCAACAATTACTGATTGGGAAAACTTCTCAATTACATTGTATATCCATCAGTACCAAATTTTTTGGCAATGATTACAAATGTAGGTACCATAAATTTCTCAGGAAATTTCCATAATCTTAAGCTTAACATTAAAGATGGGTGTATTTTTTTATATTCCCATTATTACAATCTAAACGGGTGGTGTTGATGTTGAATTAAGATTCCAATGGTTACAATAATTGAGAACATTAGATTGTAATTTTCAAGATATTTTCATAGGATTTTCATCAAAAGGAAAGGAAATTGATCATAGAGGTATATAAGGGAAACCATGAAAAGTGATAAAATCTAATAGCCCACCAAAATTACTGAAAAAAGGACACCATGGTGTAATCACAAAATTGTGTTCATTAGATGTTCAAGCATCTATATCCTCTACTCCATTAGATCTCTAAAAAGTTATCAATAATTAAAGGTATTTGGAGAGATTCCTAGGTTCTTCCACCTTCTTTAGATCATGACCATGATATTAGTTTACATCCTAGAATTTTACAACCTAATATTCAACCTTTAAGTATTCATATGCATATAATAATGATATTGAGTATTTGATTCAAGATTTTTCGAGGATACATCATTAAACCTAGCTAGGGTGCTTTCTATTTACCAATGGTGATTATTCTATAAAGGGGTGGTTCATGGCATATGTGTCTAGATTACATACATATCAACAAAATGAAAATCAAAGGTAGGTTTCCTATTCCTTTCAGTGATGAATTGCATGGATAAATTTTGTTTTCTATGTTGGATCTTCATTCTAGATATCATCAAATTCGAATGAGGGAAAAATAAATTCCTTAAACATCCTTTATATTAAAAACACACAGGGAATAAGAAAGAGATAAGATAATCGTGAGTTTCATGTACTATTCACGACGATATAAATTTATATTACATTCGTATGCCCCTTGGTTTTCATATACCAAGTGGTCTCTTGGACTCCAATGACCTTTAAAATTTCACACCATAACCCTTATCGAATTAGGTGCCCAAGATTTCCCCGCTTAAACCGAAGGGGTATATACGAGTCTAAGAAGACAACTATAATAAAAAAATACAACAATGCATGACAACAATAGGTTGAATGTGCTCTCTCAAATGAAGGTATAAGGTAGGAGAATTCAAGGTCTCAATTGGTGGTGGTTTAAGGATGACCACCAACACTTGAATACCTACTGTAGTTCCTTAAATTCTTCCAAATCTCACTAGAAGTTGAATTCTTTTGCTAGAGGAAGTGATCCCTATTGTTGTGAAAATGGAGACCTTTGGGTCTCAACCTGTAATACTTAGTGCAATGCTAGAGGAAGTGTTCCTAATGTTTTGAAAAGCGAGATCATCAACCTTGAAAATGGAGATGTCAACCTGCAAAAATTGGGAGAACCCCAACCTGAAAAGGGAGTTCTCAACCTATAATGGTTTAAGGAAGGTCACCAACCAAATAGAATTCTCATGGGCTTCTTTGTCTCTGGCTCAACTTTGAATCTGGGTATGGTTATCTCTAGTTGTAGCCTCACGCAACAAGTTCAAGATGTGGCTCAGACTCACTTGATGTATCTTTGAAGCTTGTAGATGTGCATCAATTCCACCCTATCAGATACAAGGTGAGAAGATGAAGAGATCTCAACTATAGGACTTTTTAATACCCAAGAACAAATTCTATGTTATGAGTGAAATATATTCTTGGCTATTGAAGCCCATTGCCACGAATCAATCCATCCAAGGTGAATCTCCACTCTTGCAGTAAGCTTGTTTGTGAAGCATCTATTTGAATGATGATTGGTTTTACCACAATGCTCATATGGTTGAAGATAAAAAAAATGATCTTTCACATGGTCAACTTTCTCACAATTTTGGCACTTGACAATTTGTGACTACAAAGGAGGAGCAGAAGAAATTGAATTTGAGTTACCTCGAAGAAACCTAGCACTTTGAAATTGAATGGGATTGGAATAGTTTGGACAGTGAAGAGAAGCCTCCTTATAATAATCAAAACCAATTATGTTTCTTTTCTTGATAATCTCTTCCAATTGTATAATAATGGGTTTGGGAAGTGTAGGATAAATGTGTGCATCTGCATGAAAATCTCCTTTTTCACTGATTTATCTGTTTTTTGCAGTTGATGGGAGTCTATCTCAATATTAAAAAAAGAATTGTTATGAACAAGAACAACTTTATAATGATGCTTATGTTGTTGTAACTCATCTCCTTGTAGTCCTGATTGGATTGCAAAAACTCTATCTTGTCTTTGTCATTTTGTAGATATAATTTAATATTAGCAAGAATGGTTTGGTTGATTATTGATTAATCCAAACTTTAAAAGGATGAGGAAACTGATTGAAATAATTTTACTCCCAAACAATTTTACTCCCAAAAAAGTAAAAGTTTCAAAAGCTACCACTAGCACAAAATGTAAGTGTTGTGCTAAACCCAAATATTAAGAACAAAAATGCACTATTGATATGCCGATAAGCCACAAAATTTATACAAGACACCTCCCAATTTTCGATACCACGTTGATGTAGAACTCACAAACAAATTCAATGCAAATTGTTCAACGCGCATAATAAAAACCATTTGCATAAGTATCTTACCATTATAACACAACCCTAAAAAAATTCAATGCACTCCAACAAATATATAAAACAACCTTCATATGCTCTATATAGAAGAATGCAACATGTCCATATACTTTTTCAAAACTATATACGTTCTCTAGAATTTGCACCAATAAAAATAGAACCCAAAACAAATGTAGTGATGATATGTAATTGGATAAAAAATATTATATATTGTATATGGCTGAATTGAGCATACGAAAGGTTTTCACTGTCATATGGATATTTTGAGCAAGAATTTCAACAAATGTACAGCCACACGGCGAATATCCTTGTAACTTGTGACAAGTTGAAATTCACCTCCAGAGATATTAATCCTTTTGTTGTTGTTGTATCCCACTCAACTGGTGCAAAATTTGTCTCTCTTCTCACATCATGTAGCAGTCTATATTAAAGTCACTCCTGAACTCGTCTTTGCAACGATCCACTCAATTACAAACCAATTATTTTAATGTAGCAATGATCCACAGAGCGACATTCACCAAATTTGAATGGAGACAAAAGTTATGGAGAACATAAACCAATACATATGAATATATGAATTTGACAATACAAATATACACCATTACGACAATGTAAGCACATACCAGTGCCCAAATCAAGCACAAAGGGTTATACCATATGGCCTTTGTACGTCACAAGTTCAATAAACAAAATAATCGCACCATTCGTAGTCATTTCTCAACGTAGGGGAGCAATATGCGTTGCTTCAAAGCTTAACGCAAGGGTCTAAGACAATGCATAGGACGGAAACTCATGGTGAAGCCCGACAACATTCCAAACTCTCAGAATTCAAAACACACATACTAATGTTATTCTAACAGTTATACCACATGTTACAGGAGTTCCACCATATGGGAGTTTTGAACAACGTCTAAACTAGGATGAACACAACATTTCAATTTAACATTCACCCACACATATAAAATAATTAATGCTCGACTAATGTGCCATTCAAAACAGTGCATGAATCACCAGGAATAGCGCACAAAATCCAAGATTTAATGCAATATTCATTCATTATAGTTGGCTGTCACAAGTAGGCTTCACAACTAGCGCATTGACAGGTGAAATTTTGAAAGAGTTCTGAAAAGGGCAGTGAATGAAATGCTAGGAATTCAGGTAATATAGGAAATACAAATATGACATTGTAGAGAATAGAGTATATATTACTTAGGAAAGGAGTGTTTCTATGTTAGAGGTGCAATAATGAAATAGGGAGATGCAACGGAACTAATAGGAAATGAAAGGCCACATCATAAGTGGCTAAAATTAGAGTAGAACCAGAATTTACCCACTTTGATACCATGCTAAACACAAACATGGAATAGGCAAGAGATAAGATGGTTGTGTGTTGAATTTATTATTCACAATGTTATAAATTTGTAATACATTCTTATGACTCTTGGTTTTCATATACCAAGTGGTCTCTTGGACTCCAATGACGTTTCAAATTCCACACCATAACCATTATCGGATTAGATGTCCAACATTTTAGAGCACTTGAACGTCATTATGAATTTTTGGTTGTCCAATTTGTACTCACTAACTAATCCTAAATAGTTCAAATGTCAATAAATTATATTTGCAAACCCTTGCTTATAAAATTTATTCTAGTAGTTTCTGATGATATACCAATCTACAATAAATCTTGAGAACATCATATACAACATGTTGAAAAATTATTATCACTATTGGGAGAGAAAAAAATAGATGAATATCCTTCAAAGTGTTCTTTTTGGTTCAAGAAGTGGAATATTTGGGTCATATTATGAAGGCGTCAAAGTGGATCATAACAAATTTGAACCTACTAAGGAATGTCAAATCCTTAAGTCCTTGAAGAAACCCATAGGATTCTTAGGATTGATAGGATGTTACAACAAGTTTTTCAATAATTATGGTAGAATAGAAGCGCATCTAAAAAAATTATTGAGGAAATACACATTTTCTTGGACTATAGAAACAACCAAAGACTTTGAAAAACATAAAGAAGTTATGTATACAATTCACATCTTGACCACACCCGATTTCACAAAAAACCTTCATTGTGGAGTGTGATGTCTCATATCATGGCATGAGTGGAATTCTTATGTAATAAGGGATGCCACTCATTTTTTAAATTGTGACTTAAATGAAATGACATGCTTAGATGAATCTATGAAAATGGAATGTTATCAATAGGAAGGCACCTGAAAGTAGAAATTGATCATGATAGTTTGATGTAATTCTTGAAAAAAGGAATATATTTACAAGAGAAAGGAAAGTAGGTTAGAAATATTGTAGGTTAGGAATTTGAAATGGTGTACAAATAAGGGAAAACAAATATTGTGGTAGATATACTCTTAATAAAAGAAGAAAGCACACATTGTTTACTATGTGTTATTTCCATTCCACAATTTAACTTAGTGAGAGAGGAAAGGATATAATGGAAGCAATATGTGAAGGTATGAAAGATAATTTAGCAAGTATAATAGGACCTTAATGAAGGAGAGAAATTATGTGAAAAATGATTTTATTGGTATAAATATCACTTATAATTATGTAATAATTCTCTACTCAAACAAGAGGTATTTTGGGAATTACACGGGTCTTTTATAGGAAGACATTCATAGGTCTTTAAGACATAGAAATGGATAAAGTAATATTCTTTTGGGATGGTCTTAAAGCATATGTGTGATTTTTTTTGTCAGTAATTTTTGGTATGCCAACATAATAAGGGAGAGGAAATGATACCCTAGGGATCCTACAACCATTGGCATACAAAGCCACTTCAGAAACGTTTCAATGGATTTTATTATAGGGTTACCGAAATATAAAGCAAATATTGTCATTATGGTAGTGCTAGAATGAATGAAAAAGTAAACCCATTTTTCTCTCTTTATCATCCTTTTAAAGAAAGCGTAGTGGTAGAATCATTGATGGAAATAGTCGAAAATCTACAGAGAATCCTAAAGATTAATGTAAGTGACATAGATCCAATTTTGACTCAGAACTTTTAGATTGAATTATTTTATGGTTTGGGTACTCAATTGGTTCACAAATCATCTTACCATCTTTAATTTTATGAGAAAACCTATTTTGTGAATAAATATTTATAAGGATATCTATGCTTCTTTGCATCTAATAAACAAATACAATGGGTCAAATGGTTCCCTTGGGAGAATGGTGGGACACAATATAATTCCATAGCTCATAACAAATGTTCCTATATATTCAAATTTATATATCATCCTCCATCCATCATATCAATATTGAAAGGGACTACAATGACTCAAGTGGTGGAGGACCACACAGTGCACCAATAAGAGATTCCTAAACTATTTGAGGAAAACTTGGTTCTAGCACAAATAGGATGAAACAATAGGGATATCGAAATTATTGTGAAGGGGAATTTGAAGTGGAAGATTGGGTATTTGTGAGACTACAAGAATATGAATAGATGTCACTCAAGTAACAAAATAAGGATTATAAATTAGCACAAAAGTGTTATGGCCCCTATATTGTATTGCATGGGATTTAAAGTATGGATTACAAATTGGAGTTGCCTCCATCTTCACACACAAATCTATTCTTGCAAGTTTGTTTATTAAAAAGGGTATTTAGTGACAAGATCCTAGTCCAAAATATTTTAGTAGAGATTAATGAAGAAGGGAAAATCACATTGGAATTGGAAACAATCATGGAAACAAGTATTAAGTAGTTGATAAATTGATCAATTACTGAGTACCTTGTCAAATAAGAACCTTCTAATGGAAGAGGTAATGTGGGAAGTTGAACTAATCATAAAAAGGCTAACACTTAGTAGAGTGTTGAGGTAAACACTTGTTTGAAGGGGATGGACATGTAAAGGCATAGATAATCCCCATGTTATCCCTAAAACCTCTTACTAAACACTATATATTGAGTTATATTGTTTTTTCGTCTGAAACCTTTCATTATACCATTTAATTATAATTTCAACCTTTGTCTCCTATATATATACACTAAGGATACATAGTCTTACGATCAACCTATATTGTCTTATTAATTTTATTCATCAAAAAAGGATGTTTCCCCTTACAAACAAACTATAACTATTGCCTTATTCTCACATTTAAGGTGCATGGTTCATAAAGTATGGTAAACATAATAAGGTAATATTATCAACAGGTGCTACAAGTAGAAAGGGAATTTTAAAGTTAATAAACAATGGTGTGTTTCGACCTATGCCTATTGTGTCATTAATAAAATTTGTGTACTATGTTTCATTGATAGATGATTTCTTGAGGAACACATGTATTTATTTCCTCCAATGGAAATGTAATGTGTTTCGTAAATATAAAGAGTTTAAGGTCTTCATGGATAATTACATAAAGAAGAAAATTAAGGTGTTGAGGATAAGCAATAGTGAAGACTTCGAATTATATAAGAAGTGTGGTATAGAAATTTAAAAGACTACTCCATATACACCTAAATAATATGGGTTTGAATAAAATATAAATATGATGTTGATGGAAATATAAAGGAGCATGCTAAATGGTGCCAATTTAAGCTAGGAAATTTTAGGAAGATGTAGTTGATACCGCATTTTAGGTAGTAAAACAATCAACCTCATGAACACTAATTGATTAGAATGTACATAGAAACATTGTTAAGCCCTTGATAAACCCCATGTTAAACTAAAAACCCTTTTTTAATCTGTAGATTTGGAGTTACTACATTTATATGATAATATTTTTATGTAGGGTATAACTTTTCAGTGTACTCTTTGATTATATATGTAACCCTTATCTCATATATATGTACCAAGTAGAAGTACCCTTAGGATCATTATCTATTATCTCATACATTTTGTTCATTAAAAAACGAGGTATCTTTCCTTTTTTGGACTACAATTATTGGCTTCTTATCACCTTTTATGCACATATTCCATAACATTTGACATCAAAGAATACAAGCCTAAGATTTTGTTGCTTTGAATGAGTCATCATGGAATTTTCACTATAAGTTGTTTATGAAATAGTTATGACAATGAAGCTTTTAAGGGATTGAGTAAAGGTCTTGGAGTGAATATTATCAACATTTTGGATTTTATCTCACTATAAATTTGGATATATACTTTATGGAAGTTAGGGTTTGTGATGAGTCATGAAATCAATTTCAAACAAGTGCTTTTGAAAGATTTGTTGTAGCCTTCTCCTAGAGCATATTCGAATAGTAAAATTTCAAGAATATGAGGATAGGTACTAAGGTACTTGATGTAAAAATATAAAAATCATATTTAATAAATTGTACACATGGGGCACTATACAAGTTTTCTCTTTGAAAGAGGCCAAAAATCAACAAGTTTTTGGAAAGTTACCTAAAATTCACTCTGTACATCATATTTGGGATTGACTGATGGAATTGCATAGAAGATATATAAGAGTATTACATGAAAAAAATAGATTTATATGTGATTAATATTTACATATATAATATGACAAAGGTTAGCCATTTGGAGAGTCTACAATCTATGGTTTCGAAAGGTGCATAACTTACAATTGGCATAAATTTTGACTATAATATTTATTTTTGGCGATTACAAATTTATGATAAAGAGAAAAAGTGGAGAATTATTAGTTACTCATATGGCCCTTGATGTTTCTTTAAAGGTTAATTCACCACTTTAATCCATAGAAACCTCATGCATGACTCATGAAGAAAAAGAATATTTGTAGTAATGGATATCCAAATTAGAAGGTCAAGTGCCACATATGGAATAAAGGATGAAGGAAAACAAGGAATAAATGTAAAATTTCAAGGAAGAGATATATAAAAACCATGACTCAAAGTAAGGAAAAATAAATAATTAAAAACCATTCTTTTAAAGGATCTCTCTAGAAGGGTTATTGAGATCCAAAGGAAATCATGACCATGAGGAGAAGTATGGTGTTGAGGCTCAATCACACATGGGGAGAATTTTATCACTGTTGGAGAAAATAAATATTGAATCACATAACAATAATCATGACTTTTCAATCCAAGTTCCACATCATCATGGCTTGATGTCAACACTAACTTCATTTTTAAGATCTATATAAGGATGCTTGATGGTAACTACCCTAAAACATTGTTATTCTAGACGAAGCAATACTTTGATATACAATAAATTGAATCGTTATAAAGATTAACCATGGTATCCATATATTTATAAAATGTCATTTTTATGGTATACTTATGTGAAAGGAAAAAGGATTATATTTCATATATGTTTTTTTTTATTGGAGGAAATGACATGAAATTATTGAGATATTAATAAAAATACATTCTTTAGTTGAGTCTCACACTAGAGAACATTTAATATGATAATTTTTTATACCTCTTTAATGAACCTTAAAGGAAAGCATCCAACATGAGGAGAAACTCCTTAAAGCTAGATCCATATAGAATTCTTTGAGTCTAGGAAATAAATTTTAAAACAAAGTATGGATACTAGAAAATTGATCACTAAAAACTATTAAGAACATCATGCCCCCTCTCTTAAACTGAAAACATTAACACTTCAATAATTGGATGAAAGAAGAGAAAAGAGACTATGTTTCAATTGTGACAAGTATAGGAAGGGGCATAAATATGGTAAGAATATATATCTATATAGATAGTGAGTATGAAGAAGATCAAGAATTGAAATTGTTATAACATCAAGAGCTAGAAGAGGCTATTTTAATAATATCTTTCCATGCATTGGCCATTATCAGTACACCAAAATCCATATAGATATAAGGACATATCAAAAATAAAAGGCAACAATGTTGATTGATTGTTCCCATAACTTAACCAATTAAAAATTGGAGAAACTTCTTGATAGATTTTTATTTGCACCACTATAATTTGAAGAAATCATTGAACATGGAGATACAATAATTTTTTGAAGGAAATTCCATAACATTAAGTTGAGTATGTTGGAGTATTTAATATTTAA
Organism: Pinus taeda; assembly: GCA_000404065.3. Classification (NCBI taxonomy): domain Eukaryota; kingdom Viridiplantae; phylum Streptophyta; class Pinopsida; order Pinales; family Pinaceae; genus Pinus; species Pinus taeda. The sequence goes on along the minus strand of APFE030115056.1, from coordinate 42,903 downwards.
TCCCATGATTGTAATCCAAGTGGGTTTTGCCAATGTTGCATTATGGGTCCAATGGTTATAATCATTGGGGACAATGGCCCTTAATTTTGAATAGATTTTGATGCTATTTTCCTTATAGAGAAAGGAAATTAGGGATAGAATGATCCAAGGGAAGCCCTCTAAAGTGATAAGCTTTAGTAGCATGAAAAATTACTCAAAAGGGAACATCATGAGGTAATTGCAAAATTACGTTCATTTGATATTCAAACATCTATAACCTCTTCTCCAATGCATCTCCAAAAGCTTATAAAAAATTATTCCAATGTATTTGTTAAGATGCATGAGGGTCTACCACTTGCTTAAGACCATGAAAATGCTATTCATTTGCATCATAAAAGTGTACTACCTAATTTTAGGCCTTATGGGTATCCATATGCATTGAAGAGTGAGATCGAATGTCTAATGTAGGAATTCTAAGGGCTTATGTCATTCACCCTAGCCAAAGAGCTTTATATTCAGTAATGAAAATGGTTAAAAAAATTGATGGTTCATGGCATATGTGTCTAAGTTATAGATAAATCAACAAACTAACCATCAAAGATAATTTTCCTATTCCTTTCATTGATGAATTATTAGATGAATTACATAGATACATTTCCGTTACTATGTGGATATCCATTAAGGGTATCATTGAATTAGGATGAAGCAATAAGACATTCCCAAAATAGCTTTTACAAAGCATGAAGGTCATTATGAGTATTTGGTTATGTCTTCTAGACTTACTAATACACCTTGAACATTTCAAAGCTTAAGGAACTCTATTTGAAACACACACTAAGAAAAGTTGTATTAGTATTTTTTTATGACATAATAATTTATAGAGAATTTTAGGCATAACATGTACAACATGTTTATATGGTCTTAAAAATATTCGAATAGAAATGAATATATGAAAAGCATCCCAATTATTCCTTTTGGGGTTCAATAAGTGGAGTACTTGGGTCATACTATATCTCTTGAATGTGTCAAAGTGTATCCTAAAAAAATTAAACCTATGAGGGAATGGCCAATCCCAAAAAAAATAAATAAACTTATAGCATTATTAGGATTGACAAGATATTACCGCAAGTCTTTTACGAATTATGGTGAAATAGTAGCACATTTAACAAAATTATTAAATAAGGAAGCTATATGTACCATTCCTATCTTGGCCACACCTGACTTCATAAAAAACTTTATGGTGGAGTTTCATGCCTTGGGTCAAGGCATTGAAGTAGTTGCAATGTAATAATAAATCCACTTTACTCTAAATGTAGTGAAGTCAAAGGAAAGAATTTGCTCAAAATAATTCGATGAGAAATAAATGTTGGCCATACTACATGTGGATAAAAAATAATTTCCTTACCTAATAGGAAGACACTTCGAAGTAAAATTAGCTCATGATAGTTTCAATTCCTCATTAGAGCAATAATTGTCTTTACAAGAGAAATAAAATGGGTTACAAAGATGCTAGGTTACAATTTTGAAGTTATTTAGAAAAATGGAAAACATAATATGGCAGTAGATGCATTTTCAAGTAAAGAATAATAAATCAAAGGTTTACTATGTGCTATTTATAATTCACAATCTAATTGGGTGGAAGAAGAAATGGTAGAATGGAAGCAAGATAAAAAGGTATGTAATATCATTCAACAACTACAAGAGGACCAAAGTGCATTAGACAACAATATGTGGAAGAATGATCTATTGTTGTTTCAACGTTATCTATATTTATGTAAGAATTCAAAACTCAAACAAAATGTCCTTTTGGAGTTGCACACTTCTTCTATATGAGAATGTTCAGGATCCTTGAAAACTTACCACATAATCAAGAAGGTTTTTTTCCAAGAATGTCTTAAATACGATGTTTAACATTTTTTAATGGAATGTGTGGTTTTCTAATATATAATGGATAGATAGTGAATAATTGGTGTCTCAAACAACCATTAGCAATAATAGGTAAACATTGGGAAGAAGTTCCAATGAGTTTTATTACAAAAATTGCCCAAATATGAACAAAACAATGTTAGTATGGTATTGGTAGATTAACTAATAATGTATTCCCATTATTTATATCTCTATCATCCTTTTAAAGAAATTATATTGGTAGAAATTATCATATAAAATTTCCAAAAGCTACATGGAATCTCAATGATCATTTTTTAATTGACAAAGATCTATTTTTCATTGGAAATTTTTGGACTGGATTAATATTTTGTTTGGGTACTCAATAAACTCACAACTCATCCTATCATCCCCAATATGGTGGAAAAATAATATTGTATATTCACATTTAGAAGGATATATTTTTTCTCTAGATTTGATATATAGACCTAATGGTTCAAATGTTTTCCCTCGGCTTAATGGTTTTGTAACACATCCTTATGTACTTCATAAAAAATGTAGTCAGTTATAGAACAATATGGATATCAACCTCCATCCATTACATCACCCATAAAAGGCACTACAAAGGCTCAAGAAATGGAGGACCATGTAGGGAACCAACAAGAGGTTATGAAAGTATTGAAGGACAACTTTCTTATAACACAAAATAGGATGAAACAACAAAAAAATAAGCATTGCAATAAAAGGGAATTTGAAGTATAGGATTAGGTATTCTTGAGACTAAAAATATATAAGCATATGTCCCTTTAGTAAAAAAAAAAAGGAAAATAAATTAGCATCAATTATGTGTTATAAACCTTGAGCACTACTGGAGGGAGGATGAATGAGTGTTGTGACATGAGAAATTTTTACTAATTTTAACTTCAATTGATTCATGCATTAATCTAACCAAAAACATATTAATATATCATCACATAAACATATAATAATGTGAGAAACTAAACCAATACAAGCATAAGAGAAAATATTCACAACATAATAATCATACAAATGAGACAAAAGTATATCTATTGGAAACCCTTTTGAGAGAAAAACCACCCTTGTTGTTGTTTTGCTACTCTACATCTGATATTATGTATGAAGAAAAAATATGTATTTTACATAGATTGATCACTACCACTAGCTATGAGAATTGACCTCATATACAAATAGCTAGCCACCACCACTCAAGAGACTCGATCCAAAAAATATAGTGAGTTGGAAACTACCAACTATTCCATCTACCATTGGTAATAAGTGATCACTTCTACAGCACTACTACTAGCATACACTAGCACAAAATCAATGCTCCAAGTTAGAAAGCACCCATTTCCTAGAGGCCACTGCTCGACTACTCTATGTGGACATTGATTTCAGTCATTTTCAAACTAGATCACCAAGACACTTTTCTCAACAAGGCTCACCTTTGCTATCAAACCTCAATATCAAGATAGACTCAGAAAACCATAATAAAAGAAGCCACAAACAATATTATCTCTACTCTGTTGGAAATAATATTGAGAGGGGGAGTGAATCAGTATTATCTAGTCAATTATTTCTTTTTCAAACCCAGAACATATATGCTACTTCAGTTAGAGAAAACCACATATATATGCAACTACAGATAAGGAAACCTGCGTATACCATACAGACTTATAATTTAAAATATTCTACAGATGTTGAACATTAATCTGTGCATCAAGATCATATAAACAGTAACCAGGAACAAAAAAATAGAGGAGAAGACAATCACACACAAGAACACAAGATATAAGGTGGAAACCCAATGTGGGTGAAAACCACCTGCTGCAATATGTCTCTATCTTTTCAATTAGAAACTCCTTTTTACAATGATTCTTTACTGGTGCAGTCGTTTACCAGTACGCAGGCTGCTACCTGCAGAGAGCTACAACCCTCTCTCGTTTTCTAGCTTCTCCTGGAAGGGAGCTACAACCCCCTTAGTTCTTGTACTAGTTGAGATACTAGTATGCAGGCTGCTACCTGCAGAAGACTACAACCTTCTCTTCCTTCCAGGGACCACGTTTCATAAATTTTCAGACTGGATCCACAAATAACATCAATCAAACATCAAGAATTTCTGCATCACCCAATCACCTTTTCACCAATCAAAACTGAATCAAAATAAACACTTCTCTGACTACTGTACCCAGATCATAATAACGGTAATCACACCCCACTTCTGAACCTAGAACACTGTAGCAATAAACAGAATCAGCTAGAACATAAATCGAGAGATGTACGCTACTTCACTATTCAAGAACATGCGTACAGATCTATAAATTCATTCTTTCAAACATTCATATATTAGTTAACCCAAATTATCAGATTTATAGATCAAGCGTGCATCACGTATCACAAATCAAAATCATATAGAGATACCACTATTCCAACCTTAAGATTTTTACCCATCAATAGAACTTATCCTTCTCCTTGCGCTCAGGTTCCTTCTTCATTCGGATCCAGATCTACACCATAACCCAATCACAGTATTCCAGATCTAGCACTTTATCAGATATTCAATAATTCAGAAGATGCCTTGCCAAATGATCTCCTTCCTCTTTTATAGCCTTAGGCCTTTCACAATACCATCGACCGAAAACCATAACAATTCAATACCATGAACCCAATACTTAGGATCAACACTTATGACAAGATACCATGGCCCAAAACCATAGGTTCAAATACCAAGGACTAAATACCATGGACCAAAACCATAGGATCAAAAACTACTGGACTAATACCATGAACCAACCATAAGATTTCCCATGTGCGTGTGCTTTTCTCTGCATGAAAGTGCGTGAACTTTTCTCTGCATGAAAGTGCGTGAACTTTTCTCTTCATGAAAGTGCGTGAACTTTTCTCTCCATTAAAGGAACTTTTCTCTGCATGAAAGTGCGTGAGCTTTACTCTGCATGAAAGGAACTTTTCTCTTCATGAAAGTGCGTGAACTTTTCTCTGCATGAAAGGAACTTTTCTCTGCATGAAAGTGCATGAACTTTTCTTTGTATGAAAGGAACTTTTCTCTGCATGAAAGTGTGTGAACTTTTCTCTGCATGAAAGGAACTTTTCTCTTCATGAAAGTGCGTGAACTTTTCTATGCACTATAATTTATCATCTGAGATGAGTGGGTTGCCATCAAGTACAACATATGTATCATAATGCCAACATACTCTAGAAAAGTAGTGCCTACAATACATACATCAAATCCCCAACAACATAACTATCCAATATAGAAAACACAACTCACAATTAGTCAGAACATCAAACCCTCAAAAAACTAGAAACATGAAAACAATATGGAATTTTTCCATATGCACCATCATCCCTGCAAGATAAATGTCAATTGAAGATGTAGATGCACTCCTCAATCCATTCACTATTATCAATCTCTGAACCAAACCATTATTCCTCTCATTTGTCTCTGCTACAGACTTTAAATTTGCTTAATCTGCTACCATATTCACTCATAAAATGTAGTATATTCGTTCACAAATATGGATGGAGCATTCTTCCTTTCTGTAAACCTCTGACGTTCTCAATCACATGAACCAACCATATCTCAGATCCAAAATGATATATTTATAAAATGTTGGGTGAATTCCACTTTTGTAATTAGTGCATAGGTGCACTAAGTTGACGAAATCCATCCATAACCATCTTGTGCACTAAAGGCATTCACACACATTCAAGTAATTTTTCAACCATTCGAAAACTTTACCTCCTAATTACAAAACTTTTGAGAATTACCAAGTTGAATTTCTCGTGATATGCATGATGAATGTAGAGAAATTTTCATTTTTGGCCATAGACGCAGGGATAACACAAGAAAATATCAGCTAAAGCCCCACCCATAACACTAGAAAATATCAGCTAAAGGACTACAACTACACCCATGACACCCCTTCTCGGTGGTTGGGGAAGAGCATAGGAAAAATTAATAGCCCTCCATCATAGACCCTCTACAAACACCTTGCACATCTTCTTCAACATTTGTACACAACTCCAAACCTCTTCCAATCTTTGTGACAACTCTACAAATAAGTTTAAAATGACAAAGAAGTGCCACCACCAATTTGACCTAGAATCCAATATGTAAAAGGTTTACATGAGTACCAAAAAGTCATATATTCTCCTGAACAACCTGCATAACTTGCAATAACTTTGTACAAAACTATAACATATTTACAAGCACACCAAATAGGTTGGGACATCAACTGATCAACTAGGCCAAGAACCTCTGCAACAAGTCATGAACACAAAGACCTATATTTCCACACTCATCATCATGGAGCTCAAACATTATCCAACATCCTTTTCAACTCCTATCTGTGTCAAATCAATACCTAGTAGATATGCATACAAACCATGAATCTACGACATTAATTCAATCATTTATACCATCATGATGTATCACCAAGTTTACATCAACACAACATGTAGACCATCATAAGGTTGAGATCAATGTTCAAACAAGCTAGCTGCAACCATGAAAACAATGCCAACACAAGCTAGATGTAATCATGAAAACCATAATGGCAACATTATGTCTCCTATAAGGTGTTGCAAAGGATTCAAACTATGACTTACTAATTGGAGTTTGTTGAATATTCATGTGCACATATATTTTTCCATTCTTCTTGCTTAAATAAGGTAATCAATGATAAGATGCTAGCCAAATTATTTTACCAAATATCGATGAAGATAGGAAAATCATAGTAGAACCAAAAGAAATCATAGAAATGAGGATGAAGTAGTAGATAAATCAAGCAACTACTAAGTACCTCAAATGGAAGACCGTATTAGTGGAAAAGGAAAGATGGGAAGATGTGTTACTAAAAAAGAAACAACAACATTTACTCAAGTGACAACACTTGTTTGAAAGGGAGAGTAGCACCCCTACTTGACCAATGTATTGTAAATACCATGTACCGAGAAAAGTTAGGCTACTAAGCCAAAAATATTAATTAGATTGGTGATCCAAGACTTTAATGTTAAAGGGATTCACCCATCTGTATGTGTGTGTATGTTTCAGGGCCATTGTTCCCATGTGTATATGTTTTTATATGTTATGAGGATAGAAAGACCAATGTCAAAAGTATGTTTAATTTATGTATATTAATAACCACACAATTGCTAGAGACTGAACTAGACCAAAAGAGTATGGGGGACCAAGACAAAAATGAGTTCACGAAAAAGGTTGATATGATTTAATAATTAATAAATAATGGCATAAGAATATAACCAAAGTCCATAAGTGACTTTAGGGTGTGTCAAGCTTCAAACCAAAAAAATGCATGTAAAAGAAGGATGTTTTCCTTGTGAAGGGGATTAGCCAATGAGTTATAATGGACACTTGAGGATGGTAGTAAGACCTATTGGATCCCCAGTGCTCAGAACATTCCTATATGGTGGAGTTGGTCAAAGTAGATTTTGTAGCACAACCCGAGGGACTGTAGTTGCAGATAAGGGTGTGCACTACTTGGGTGCAGGAAGATGGGGTATGTGTGCTTGGATGTTGGAGGTTGTCAAGGTTGAAGACGAGGGTCTGCAGCAACCTAGAGACCCCAGAGAGTAGTAAAAACTCTTGGAGGGATAGTTCCCTCAAATCTATCTATTTTAATAAGTAAGATGCCCTAGAGGTGGTGGTATAGCCTTATGGACCACAGATGTAGATAAAGGTGTGCACTACTTGGGTGTAGTTTGATGGGGGTGTGAACCTATAGGTTGAAGGCTACTCGGGCTTTTTTTTCTTTTCTAGTTGATGGTACTAGACATGTACCCATATTTGGGACACTTGTTTCCCATGGTGGTAATGCTCCAAGTCAGGAGCCATCTGTTATTGATAGAAAATGAATAGCATGGTCTATGTCTAGAACGAAATTCAAAATTATACAACCAATTGGATATTTAAAATATAAGTATTTATGTAACATTCACTTAATTATGTTGCAATTTCTTATGAACCATTTTCTGTGTTATGTATCAATTTAATTTATTGTGCATGAAATATAGTTGTGTGAAAAAATACATTGCTAAAACCTTGTATTAGATTCCATTTATACATGCATATCACCAAGTTGGGAATATAATGAAAGGGTAGATACCTAGGTGACATGGTTTAGTAGTATTGGCATAGAATTATGCATGGACATTATTATTATTATTATTATTGCTGATTGTACTCTAGTATAGGGGAGATGTAATCATGAATATATATCTATATATATATATATATATAATATATATATATATATATATTATAATATATATATATATATATATATATATATATATATATATATAATATATATATGTATATATATAATATATATTCATGAAGACATAATAAATAAATTCAATTTGTACTTTTTCTTTTATTAATAAAATTACAACCAATTATTTTTCCAAAAAGATTGTAATATACATATCACAATAAAATATATTTAAATAATAATGATTCATATTCATATTCATAAGTATTATATTTCAAACTTACATAGATTCTTTTTCTAAGCATTCTCTCTGTGTCTACTTAAATATAAATCATCCTATATATATCACATTAAAAATTCAATTATAAAAATGATAAAACATGTCAAAAAAGGTGTCAACTACATATACGTAAGTATATGTATTATTAGGATTTTAATAAAATTAAAAATTAAAATATTTTATATAGAGTTATGTGATAGATCCATCTTAATTTGGTATTTAACAAGCACTACTAAGATTAATCAAATCTCTTAGGTGAAATTAGGTATGCATATTGAGAGATTTCATCCCTCTCAACCCTTAGTAAATCCAGAGTTAAGATAGATATGTTGGATTATTCACCAATACTAAGAATGGGTTGAGTCAATATTGAGCACATTTAAAAAACTTTAGTCATATCATGTAAACACTAATAGTTACCAATTCCATTCAACAATTCAAAACATCATATATAGTACACATGATAGGTTTACATAGAAAACCAAATGGGAGAAAACCACAAAATGATTTTAATATATATTCTGAATATTACATCAACATGAATGGCTAACTTCCAAGATTCTCCAACACCAAATAGAAGGAGGCAACAACCCCCTGGTTTTATCAGCTCTAATTTAAAGGATGCACAAACACCCTTGAAGCACCAAATTGCCCTAGTGCCACCCAGCTAACCTCAAGTGCTCTTAGGCACCAACCTGAAGGAGACTTAAATATATACCTTGCACGACCCTTCCACCCTAAGATAGAATATGTTCTAAGGCACTAGCCTGAAGGATTCTTTGATCTCCTTCGCGCACCACCCAACCACCCTTAAGAATGAAATATGAATGAATAAGATAGATCACACTGATTATACTACACAGTCATTGTACTACACAATCATTATGATCATTTTCCAACCAATGTTGTGAGTAATATGACTATAAGTACCATTATTTCATTGTCACTTCACTTCCTCAACTTCTCTTACTATGATGTTATATACACTATCACATTATTGTTGTCATCTTAGAAATATTTCTAGTTGTACTTAAATTTGTCCACATTATGATGTGAATAACCTAACCTCCTTAAGGAAACTTATTGTTTAAATCTCTAAAACTTCAAGCCACACAAATTTGTAAATGTGGCTATCCTCACAATCCTTTTCACTTTTTCATTTCAAACAGTGGGTTGCTACAAGTCTGAATATTGTTTTTGTGCCCCTTCTTAACATAGATTAGTTGTAGACTTGAATACACATATGGACTAATATATGAGATTCAAGGCCATTGTAAGAGCTTCGTTTCCCACTATTTGCATGGCCAATTTTACTAGAATTCAAGAAAAATCTATACCATAAAAAGAGTCTAAGGATTCTCCTTCTAAAGTTTGAACTATGAACAAAGCACTATCATATAAGTTTTGTCAAACATGAGATATTCCTTCAGAGGATGTATTTTATATCTGATATGAGCATTTTTCACATCAAATGAATGGGTAATTGTAGTATATGTCGACTGAAGGTCAAGAATTTTCCTTTTCTTCTAGCTAACAAAGCTCACTCCTTTTTTGATTGTTTCACTGTCAATGTTTTGTTGGAACAAGTTGTATACTTGACACATAGCTATTGTTTGGGACATTACATATGGGTAGAAAATACATCTAAATGACATAAAAACTACTAATCAACTGAAATGAACATACATGTAACATCACACGTGTTGATAGACTCCTTTCTATATCATTCCCTCCAAAATAAGGCGTGTTAGAAATAAAATCAAGGTTCTTACTATTCTATGGCATGAAATAGATGGAGAGACTATTGGTTACTACCTTCCAATGGTATAACCTGCTAGAAATACATCATTTTAGTGGTGACCTTCTATGGCATATGATGTTTTAGGTACATTTTCTCAACATAATGATGTTTTGATTGAATAATATCATATCAAAGAGCTAGAATTTTTATGTACATTTAGGAACACATTGAAATAATGCTAATCATTGTGTCTTTTTTATAGGTTTTTGGTTCTTGTCTAATCTAAATTATGGAAAGAACTATGAAAAATGAATTCAACATAAATTGTGGATTGATCCCATGGGTTTTTCTGCTCTCTTGTGCATGTAAACTATAAGTGTGTATTGATAGGGTCTGGGTATGCAAGTCCAATGCATGTCAATACATATCCAAATGTGCTTTCTCCAAAATGGAAAAATACATCAGAAATCAAATCAATGATGCATGGAACCTTTCCTACTACAAAGTAAAGGAAAACCCTCCTTGTCAACTGAAAACCATATTCATGGGAAACCATACTAAGCACACACTCCCCAATATCATCATCTGCATATTCCTCTAAGCCAATGTGATGACTCCCATACTATGGAACATCCTTACTAAATATTTTTCCTCCCAAATTTGGCCTCGGAATAGGCCTTAGAATACATACGAAACTTTTCTCAGATTTGGCTTCTTTTGGCTCATGATTTTGTCCAAAAAATAGGCTTGAAACCATCTCGACCAAAAAACCTTAATTTAGGCTTCTCATTCCCAAAATAGTCTTCAATTTGGCCTCTGAAAGTCCCCAAAATACGCTTAATTTGGCTTCAAAAGATTAACCCAGAACAACTCAAAACTCATCTTTAAGAAAACTTTAGATCTTAGCCTTAGAATAAGGATTTGTCATAGGAAAATTTGGCCTAAAAACAACTTCATGACTTGCCATCTTTCTTAGACAGGGAACTCGGCCTGTTGTAAAAATATTTGTATTTTGTAGCCTCATATAGCCTCAGATAAGGGATTGTGGCCCTAAAATGGATTCCCTAAGTCAGGCTTAAGGAAAAAAAAAAGTAACCCAACAAATTATGCCCTTACTATGATGTAATTTTTCCTCCTCAAGAAATTTGGATGCCTCATTTTTTTAGAGTCTTTTAATGATTAATGATGATCCAAATAATCTAGAATGCCCTCTTATTTATTCTCCACAACTGGGGTTTGCGCAAATCTTATTTTAACCAACATAATATTAAAAATGAAACCTTTTAAATGGCTTTAAAACCACCCATTCAATAAGCTGACTTGTGTCAGGGTTTTTTTTTGTTGCATTTTTCCTTCATTAGAGAGGCACGTAAATATGTTTTATTCAATGCTTCACTGAAGATCATTATTTAACCCATATGTTATGATTTTAATATTTCACTAGCATGGGGTGAAATGTCCCATGCATTGCACCACACCATCTTCAAATTAGTATATCTCTACAACTAAGAGGAACCATGTGGTGTGCAACCTACCATCGGAAATGTCATGATAAGTACTATCATCCTATGATGGTATTTCTTAAAAATTAACTATATTTACCTCAACAAGTGTGGGGCATATTGATCACACTATTGGGGCTTCTAGGCTTTGGGCTTCCTTTCCTCTCTTCCATGGCTTCTTTTCCATTGGTACTTCCAACTATTGTAATAAATTTATGTATATTAAAATCATTCAAGATAAGGCATCCCTTTCAGCCCTTTCCTTCTTTCCTTCATTGCTTCCAAAGAGGATGCAGTCTTTATGTTGATTACTAATGGTTGACTTTAACATAAAAGACAACACCAGTACAAGATCTATCCTCATAAGAATTATAATTCAAGGTACACAAGATGTGAACATTATCCAAGTTACAAAATTCCTCCTATGAAAAAGTGTAAACGCCACTTGGTCCATTTATGATCATAGAAGCCCTAAACATTTGTTTTGAATGTTATCAATGTTAAAAAATCTGACAACATCTCCTTCATAGCATATAAAAATAATTATGTTATTAATTCTATAACATATTACACCATCCCTCTATACTAAAATATATATGAAATTTTCTTACAGATTTGATCCCTCTCGACCCTTGGTAAATCGAGAGATAAGATAGATTTTTTGGATTATTCACCAATACTAAGAGGGGGCTTGAATCAATATTGAGCATATTTTTAAAAATTTAATCATATAATGTAAACATTAATAGTGAAAAATTAAATTCAACAATGCAAAACATCACATATAGCATGCAAGACATTTCTACATGGAAACCAAAATGGGAGAAAACCACATAATGATTTTAATATATATTTTGAATATTGCATCAATATGAATCACCAACATCGAATATTCTCCAACACAAACAAGAAGGAGGAAACAACTCCTTGGTTTTGTCAACTTCAATTGAATGGGTGCACAAACACCCTACAAGCACCAACCTGCCCTAACACCACCCTGCCACCCGCAAGTGGTCTCAGACACCAACCTGAAGGAGACCTCAATATCTACCTCCCTACCACCCTAAGATAGAATATTTTCCTAGGCACCAACGTGAACGAGTCGTTGATCTCCTCCACACACCACCCGACAACCATTAAGAATGAAATATGAATGAATAAGATAGATCAAACTAATTACATTACATAACCACTGCACTACAAAATCATTGTGATCGTTATCTAACCACTCTTGTGAGTAATACAACTATCAATACCAATATTTCTTCATGATTGCACTTCCTCAACTTCTGTCACTATGTTGTTATATACACTGTCACATTATTGTTGTCATCTCTGAAATATTTCTAGTTGTACTTAACTTTGTCCACATTATCATATGTATACCTTAACCTCCTTAAGGAAAATTATTTCTTAAGTCTTTGTAACTTCAATCCACACAGATTTGTAAGTGTGGCTATGCTCATAGTTCTTTATACTTTTTCATTTCAAACAGTGGGCTGCTACAGGTCTGAATACTATTTTTAATAAAAATTAGTGTTGGACTTGTACACATATGGCCTGATATATGAGATTGAAGGCTATTGTAAGAGCTAATTTTTACACTATTGGCATGGCCATTTTGACTAGAATGCAAGAAAAATCTATACCATCAAACGGTCTAAGCTTGCTCCTTCTAAAATATAAACTATGAACAAAGAACTATCCTATAAGTTTTGGTACAGTTTAGATATTTCTTCGAAGGATGGACTTTACATTTGATATGATCATTTTTCACATCCAACAAATGGGTCACTATAGTATATGTTGACTCAAGACCAATCATTTTCCTTGTCTTCCAACTAACAAATATCACTTCTTGTTTTATTGTTTCACTGTCAATTTTTTGTTGGAACAAGTTGTACACTCGACACATAGCTATTGTTTAGGAAATTAAATATGGGTATAAAATCCATCCAGATGAAATAGAACATACTAATGAACTAAGATGAAAAGACATGTAACATCACATGTGTTGACAAACTCCTTCCTACATTCTTCCCTCTAAAACAAGGCATGGTAGAAATAAAATCAAGGTTCTTGCTATGATATAGTGTGAAACTGATGGAGAGACTAATGGTTACTAACTTCCAATTGTAGAACCTGCCAAAAATATATCAGTTCATTGGTGACCTTGTGTGGCACATGATTGTTTAGGTGCATATTCTTAACATAACCCTATTTGGATTGAATAATATCATATCAAAGTGTTGGCCTTTTTATGTACATTTTGGAACACATTGAAATAATGACAATCGCTCTGCCTTTATTATAGGTTTGTGGTTTTTGGCTAGTCTTAATGATAGAACCAACTATAATAAATGAAATAAAAGTCAATTCTCGACTGATACCATGGGTTCTCCTTCTCTCTTGTGAAAGTAAACTATAATTGTCAATTGATAGGGTCTGAGTCTACAAATCCAAGGCATGCCAATATATACCCAAATGTGGTTTCTCCAAAATGGAAAACTACATCAAAAATCAAACTAATGAAGCATGGACCCTTTTCTGCCACAAAATATAGGAAAATCCTCCTTGTCAACTGAAAACCATATTCATGGGAAACCATACTAAGCATGGTCTCCCAAATGTCCTTATTTTCACATTCCTCTAAGATGATGTGATTACTACCATACTCTGGAACATCCTTACTCAACCTTTTTTCTCCCAAACTTGGCCTCATAATATAACTTAGAATAGATATGAAACTTTTCTTAGATTTCATTTCTTTTGGCTCATGATTTTGGCCAAAAAATAGGCCCTAAACCATCTCAATAAAACAACATCTCCTATATCATATAAAAACAATTATGTTATTAATGCTATAACATATTACAACATTCCTCTGTACTAAAATATAGAATAATGTTGCTTTTGCACCCAAGTCACTATCCACATTATAGTTTTTTCGTGGTCAATCATCACTTAAGTAATTACATTTTCTCTATCTTACCTTAACTTTTATATTTTTTTTAATAAAGGAAGTTGTAATTTTTTTTTTTTTCAATTTCAATTTTTTCCAAACTTATATTTTCTTAAAAAGAATTGTAAGTTAATTTATATTTCCTCAAAATATCATATTACAATATATCATCCATCGCCAATAAGAACAATACAACAAAATACATTTACTACATTCCTGGTGTCATATCCCATGATTGATCATCGATTTTTCTTTTTTTCTATTTCTTTTGGAGACATCAATCCATTCCGTAGAATTACCAAGAACTACTATAAGGGGGGGCATTCACATCATTTCTTTGAGATTATCCCATTTTCAAAGGTTCTTCCATATTTTTTGTTCCATTGTCGCTATTCAATTAATCCGATGCATGGGTACATTTTCACCAACTCATTGTAGAAGCAAGAATTATGTCTAATTATCTTTCCATCTCATTTAAAGGATGGGTCTCCTCCATTGAGGGGTGAGTTATTGGATCTGGTGGCTATTTTAAAACCTTATTTTAATCTAAAAATAAAATAAAATTATCTCATATATTTATATTTGATTTTTTCTTAAAGTACATATCAAAGGATTATTTTTTTGTTTATTAAATACATACACTTTAATATTAGCAATCTCAAACTTGAATAGTGAGAGGAATGCAATAAGAAACCTACGTTAGGGTTTAACTTCCCCTTTTCGTGAAGGATCATAGTGGCCCCATGGGGGAAGGAGGAAGCACCTACTTTTGCAATGCAGTAGCCAATAAGAGCTTCCATCCCAATGCTCAGAAGTTCCCAGCTACCTCGCACAAAAACAATTAGCAAATGAGCTTAGATGCTACCAAATCCATAAAAGCTCGTGCCAAGAAACCTAACATTTCAAAGTGGTCAACTGATTCTTGCTCAAATGTTTGCCTCCAACAAGCCAAACAAGCACTAACCTATGAGATAATATATGATAAAATAGGGGAAATAATTCAACACATTGTAGACCAAGCATTTGTCTGCAAGTTTATGGGTTATTGGCCAACAAATAAAACCCTCATCACCTGGAAGAGAAAAAGTTGGTAGATCGAAGGTGACATGGAACTAAAGCTCCACCCAAAGGGATTCTCCATAGTAATTTTCAACAATGTTGAATACTCATAGGAGATTCTTTAGGGAAGTCCATTTTTGCTCAGCTTAGTAGGATTGTACATGAGATCATGCGTAGAATCCTTTAACCCAAATAAGGAAAAATCTAGCTTCGCTCTTGTATGGATTCACCTCTATTCATTTCCCCAAGAATTTTGGGAATCAAACAACCTATAATTTATGGGAAATGAAATATGTTCCTTTGTGATGCTATTGGAAGTCATGAAACATGGCCACTACACCTCTTATTCCCACCTTTGCATCTATTTGTACTTCACCAAAGCCCTTCTAGCTAAACTAAACATCAATACTCATGATAACATTTTGGAATATCACATAGACTATGAATATATCTCCTTCCTCTAGGGGAAATGCCATGAATATGGGAATCTATTTAAGGAATTCCCCAAAAATCAAACACAAAAATATGCACAAGGTAATCATAAAGTAACAAAGTATGGCTACATAAAAGTATTAAAAACGGAAAAATCCACAAAGAAAGAACTTTTCAACCCCTCTTCTTCCAAAGAAACACCTACAAATAGATTCTCAACTCTGAATATAGTAAAAGAAGAGTTAAAAGAAGAAGGAAAAACCTTGGGAACAAAAAATATCACAAAAATTACTACGGGTTGGTCAAAGGAGAAGAATTATCAGAGAGCTCTCACATGTTTCCAATAAAGCAAAGTATAGAGGATGATATATAGATGTTAGAAGATGAGAAGGATGAATCATAGCATGAATATCTATAATACGATGACTTAAGAGATGTAGATATCCTCCAGATCACCCAAGAATAGAAGACCACATATCCAATCAACATCCCTAAGGAACAAGTCTAGTTGATTGTGAAATTCTACTTCAACCAGTAGAAGAATGTAGGAAAAAAATACTCAAGTAACAATTCTAAGTTTATGCATTCCTCTTCGTTAGGAATTAAAGGAAACATAAATAAGGTCCACTCTAAAAATGGCATAGGAGTTAAAAAACAAGGTATAAAATCCCAAAATTAATCAAGGAGATGGGAGAATACCCAGTAAAATTTGGCAGATTCAAACCCATGATAGAGACCAAACCTCCCCCATATTCCTTATTAATGAAGATTACTTTATGGAATATATGGGGACTTAACGTAAAAGAAAAAAAAATACTCTTGAAACAAAAATTTAAAGATGAAAACCATGATATCCTACTACTACAAGAAACCATATTCTCTACCTGCACTCTCCAAACCCTTTCCCTTACCATTTGGATAAATTTCCATGCTATAGCCAATGACGCCTTAGGTGCCTCTTAAGGCATTGAAATCCTTTGGAGCCCATAAACCATAACTCTGGACAACTCCCTGTCAACCAACACTCCCTCGTTGCCTAATTTCAACCCACTAGATCTAACAACCATGCTTCATTACCAATGTCTATTGCCCTACCTCTCCCAGAGACAAAAAACCCATTCCTAGACAACCTACAATACCTAGAAAAAACTTGTCCACCCTAAACATTGGATCATTGGGGACCATTTCAACTTAATTAAATCCATTCAAGAAAAGGAAGAAAGCACTTGAAAACTAGAGGACACATACCTACACCTCTCAAATATTCATTAGTAATCAAATCTTATTGACACAGAAACCAACAATATCATGTATACTTAGAAGAAAAGGAAGAGACATATCATCTCAAGTTTCCTCCTTCCTAGATAGATTCCTAATTTCTAAAATAACATCTACTAACGGTGGTATGATTCTACCTTGATAGAGGGAAATTCTATCCATCAAATGATAAAAGAACTCAAACAACAAATCAAGTGATGAAATGATTCCGAATTTGGAAACATCCATGAGCATAAAGAAGAACTTACATCTGAAATATCAAGAGTTCAACAAGACATCATGGACCAATCAAAACTATAAGAACTTTCCATAAAACAAATAAATCTAAAAGTTTGAATGAATGAAAGGTTGTAGTAGGATGAAATTCCCATTGCAAAACCCATTCAAGACATAGCTCCAACCATAAAGAATATTATAACCCATGTTCCCAAAACAATCACTTAAGATGAAAATGCAATGTTGATGAGGGAAATTAAAATAGAATAAGTGGAAGAAACTTTTATGAGCAAGCCCAGGAACAAAGCCTCAGGGCCTAATGGTTTCACAATAGATTTCTTTTAAGAGTGCTAGAAGATTGTGGGAAATGAGGTCACTCAGCCCATATAATATTCAAGAAAAAACCTATGCACCCCATCTAGTGTTAACACGACTTTCTTAACCCTCGTCCCCAAGAATTCCCAATCATAATCCCCTGTAGACTTTAAACCTATCTCCCTTTACGATGTCATTTACAAAATTATCTCTAAAGTCATAAAACTTTGGCTCAAACCTCTCTTGCCCCTCATAATGTCCAATGAGAAATCAGGCTAAGTTGGATGTAGACAAATCCTAGATAGTATCATCATCACCTAAGAACAAATCCATTCGCTTCTCTACAAAAAATCTTTAGGCATGATTATCAAGTTGGGCATGTCAAAGGTATTTGACAAGCTATGATGGAAATTTATATCACACATGCTAACAACCTTTAGTTTCCAAGACACCTAGGTCTCCTCAATATCAAGCCTCATATCCAAAACCTTCCACTCCATCGTTTTCAATGGATCTCTCTCAAGCACATTTTTCCCATCTAGAGGCATTCATCAAGGAGATCTCATTTCACACTATTTATTCCTAATCATGGCCAAAGACTTGGGAAGATACATAAAACATGTCATCTCCATTAGATCCCTATATGGCTTATTTAATTTAATAAAATGATAACCTTCCTCCCACTAGCAACTAATTTATGACACCCTTCTCATGGGCCAACCAACCATCAAGGAAGCCTTAAACCATTAATCCATTCTTACTTACTTCACCAATGTTTTGGAAATTGACATAAATATGCTCAAATCTCAAAAAAAATTCTTCAATGCCCATATTCCCATCCAATCCCACATTTCCATATTCCTTGGTTTCCAATGGAGCTCCATTCTAACCAAATATTTAGGCATCTCTTTAGTGCAAGATCCTATCTACTTCAACGTTTGGGGAAATCTACTCTTCAAACTAAAAAACAAACTATCTTGTTGGACTTTCAAAGTTGTCAATATCGCTAGCAGAACCATCCTATTCGAGTATTCACTTCAAGCTATTGCATCTCGGACCTGATGTAGGTGGTTTAAAAACCCAGATGTTCTCTAGAGAAGGATATGGAAAAGTAAATACATTCCTAATATCAATAGAAATCAAATCATCAAGATGTAGGAAAAAATAAAAGGGTCACACCTATGGAATAATGCTTGGAGTAACAAGAATTTAATACAAAAATATGGGTTATGGGAAATCTGTAGTGGAAACCTAGCCCTATTTTGGGAGGACTCTTGGAAAAAAAATTTATCTTTAAACAACTCTAAAGACATAAATGAAACAATAGAACAAAATTTTGTTTAAATACTATTGGAACAACACAATGGAGAAAACTCAATGAAGGATATGGAACAACGACCTAGGAGAGGATTCTACCATCACCTCCAAAAATCATGAAGCCTTGTGTCAAGAGTTGGAACAAAGAGAAAACAAAACTCACAATGAAAATGATATCCTCGTATGAGGGTAGAACCACTAAGGAGAATACAACATCAAATATGCCTACAACATACTAATGAACTTAGGTACTCCAGTGGAGGAGAACTCTTGGAAACTATTTTGGAAGCTAGATCTCAAAATGGAAATAATATCCTCATATGGGGATAAAATCGTAAATGGGAATGCAACATGAAAGAGTCCCACAACATACTCATGATCTTGGGAAATCAAGTGGAATACAATTCTTGAAAAAAAATTGGAAACTAAATCATTGGCACAAAATATCATTCGTTATCTGGATCATTATCCATAATAAAACTCTCACATGAGACTATGTCCAAAAATAGGGATTTGAAGGCCCCACACAATGTTGAATTTTCCACTCCAACATTAGAACATCTTCTAAATGACTGTTTGGTTTCGTTAGAATTATGGGATTACCTAGAAGCCATCTTTAGGAAAATCCTCAGAGACAATACAAACCTAAATAAAACTTTGAAGTAATGGCACACTAGACCATTTCATAATCCAATATTCAACAGATTTTGACAATTATTCCAACGGTTAATAGTCTAGGAAATTTCGAAAGATTGCAATCAAAGAATCTTTATAGATATCTTAAGAACGTTAAACATGGTTTGGAAAAAAATATGGATAACATCAAGGAATACATTCATGTTTCTCCATGGCATAGTTAATGTTAGGAATGTGACCCTTCTGAAGCCTCCATCCTCTCTCTTCTGGATCTTATCTATCAATGCTAACAATTCATAGCTTACACACTCCTCACACCCAAGCTAGTCCAAATCATTGGTCACCTTCCCCAAAAGGCTTCATAGAACTGAATTTTTATGGTACATCTGAGGGTAACCCCTACCAACTATGGCAGTGCATGAAAAAATGATAAAGGAAACATTTTACATTTGTACATAGGGGCCATTGACCATAACACCAACAACACTGTTAAACTTTATGTGGTAGAAAAAGGATTACAAATCACAAAGAAACTAGGCATATAAATTCTTGTTATGGAAGGTGACTCTAAAATCATTATCAACATGCTCAAAAGAATGCAAAATGGTTCCACTCCACCCATATTCATTGAAATTTGGTATCTCCTAGCTAGCTTAGAAAATATTGCACATCAACTTGTATCCTTCAACGTGATCATTCTCCAACATGTCCTACGAAAATGCAACAAGTTGGTAGATCAACTAGCTAATGAATGGTTGAAATTCACCTTAGAGCTTTGGACTTTCAGTGGCAACATATATCCACTAACTAATGAAATCATGTATGTTTTGACATCACCCAACAAGATCAAATTACCCACAATGAGTGTGAATCCACCAGTTGCCCATGTGACCATGATAATTATTCATCAAATGAGCAAGAAGACACATCAAAGAAAATAATTAATAGCAATCTTTCATATAACTCTAAAATTATGGTGGAGTGTTCCAAGTAGTATCACACATTTAATTCTATTACAAATCTATAATAGAACTTGTATGCATGATTTCCATGTTTTACTTATTTAACTTAAGTGCAATGCATTTAGACTTGCACTGTTTTTCTTATTATACACCCTTTCCCTTCTACATTTTTGTTGGGCGTTTAAGTAGTGTGTGACATCTCACTACAATGTTCTTATATGAAGCTAATTTAATAACAAGCTGAGATCATTAATACTTTTATAAAATTTTGAGCAATACATACACATTTTTAGTTATTATATCTTTATTAATTTAACTTAGTAAATATATTCTTTACCACTTATATTCTTTACAATTTATGCACAAATATTTCCATATAGTACCAAAAAGAAAATGAAAAAAAGTTATTAAAGTTGAATTAAACTAAAATACAGTTTACTAGAAAAACAAAAAACAAAAAAGACAATTATGATAACTATGAAAATCTATATACCGGAAAAAAAAATAAAGTGAATGTAATAGTAATACTTGCCACAAAATAAGTTACACCTGAAAATAAATTACAATTCCATGTAACAAAAATAAGGAAAGGAAAAATACATTTTCTAAAACAAGCTAGAGCTAATGCTAAGGAATTAAACGAACTAGTCAAATAACTTAGGACTATACAAGAATAATACAGTACAACTAATATTAACGATTTTAAATATCACCGTTGTCTAAAAGTATGATGCAATGTAGAAATATATTCACAAAAAATACTATATATGGACAACGATAAATGAAATTTATTTTAAATACAGAAAATTGATAACTACATAAAATGGAATTGCATGTAAAGAAATAAACAATATTTAAATAGTTTATATTTAACATAAAAATATTTATATAATTTAAGTAGTTTAATAATTGAGAATATAGATTTTTGGTGTAATACATTTAAAGAAAAGTACAAAATAGAGAGAAGGTTTTGAATGCCTTAAACAAAGGGTGGGTGCAATTTCCTCTTTCCAACAAAATCTAATCTATTTATAGGTTAAGAGTTTTTATGATAATAAAGTAGAAGCCCATTTTAATACTTATGAATCTGGTCATAGTTCTTTTGTTGTCAAAGGCCTATTATTTTCTCTCGAATTTATTGCGATACATAATAATAGCTACTATCAATGCTAAAATGATCGTGGGAATTCTGGTGAGTGATGATCCGAGGATAACCTAAGTTATTCTCCTTTGTTTTATGTAGAATGTGTTCCCCCTTACGCAGATGTAAATAGGGGTTTCCACGCTAACTACAACAGCCCAAAAAATAGATTTTTTTATGAAGGTTAGGTTGATATTTCCAAGACGCTTTTATCACCTTCTTCAACAATCATAAAAAAAGCTTATCGATTCCATTCCTCTGGCTCTTCCTAGACATACATAGACTATCATTTTCTCCTCCTCCTCTCAAGATTGCTGGGCTCGTTCAACTACTTCGGCCATTTTTTTGCTCAATTGACTCTTTGTTTCGCATGCCTATTTTTTTGTCATTTCACAGACTTTTTCTCGGGTCTGCTCTTGGGCTTGTTGTAGGGCTTGATTTCGCTTAGCCTCCCAAGGCTCTTTCTTGGTTGGGTTGTTTAAAAGAAATAAAATTAATTAGTACATCTGTGGTTGCTTGAAAACTTTTGGGTTAGTACATCTATGGTTGCTCGGAATAATGGTCGGCCATTGTTTTGCCTACTATTTCCACCTTAATACTGGTAGTAGGTGACAAGATTGTCAGAGGAACAACAAATACTACTTCTTGCCTACCCGTTGGAGAGAAACTTTTACTGCATTGGCTTAGGCCATTTCGTTTTTTAGCACCTTGCTGGAAGGAATGAATGGGACTTTAAAGTTTTTGGAAGGGGGGAATGGCGCTTTGTTGTATTGGAATGTCTGTACAACTATAAGGATGACATCGGCACCTTTGATTGACCACTCACTTGGATTTTGCAAACCTTTGATTAACCGCTAGCTTGGATTTCGCGAATGGGTTTACAAAGTCTTAGTTGTTTTGGTGATTACTTGCCCGTGTGTAATGGTTATCACAACTCACAACTCCAGTGGCCACCAATTGTGGATTAGCCAATGCTACTAAAACAGGCCTCCTCATGAAAGCGTAGGTATCTGGAAGCCCTGGGGAGGCTTAAGGTAATAGATAAAACTAGAACACTCATAGAAGGAATATTCAGGGTGGTAGATGTAAAGTTTGTTGAGTCTGAAACCATTGATGAGCAGAAGTGGTAAGTCATTATTTCAATGGAATTTGATTAAGAAAACTAACAATGGAATTTTCTTTCTCTACAATTGTTTTTGTAATAATTTTTAAATAATCATATATATATTAATTGGTTTGGATGTTCATATAATTGATATAAATTTTGTATAATGTAAGTGATTTATTTTTATTTTCTAGCTTTGAATGACATTTTGTTTACTAATTTTTATATTCAATGATCTTCTATATGTCGCTATTCTTTCAAATTTATGGCCTTACGACGTTTCCTTCACAACATCTCGTGCAATGCTAGTTAATATTATTATGAATAAAATTGGTGAAATAATATATATATATATATATACTATATGTAGAATAAATTACAAATGATTAAATATACTCAATTTAATTCTATATATTATATTTATTGTTTTCATTAAAAAAAAATCAAGTTTAAATTATATATACATATTATATTTAAAATCCAATTTAAATATTTAGCCATAAGATCAAGAAATGAATTGGTTGAAGGGAATTTATTTTTATTAAATTTATAAAATCCAAATTTTATGAAAAAGTGTGGCTCCTAGAATTGCTTTTTATTTTTTAACCTAATTCAATTGACAATCCATTTGTTATAAAATATAATATATAAAATATTACAAAATAAAATTAAATAATAATATAAAAAAAAATAAATTATATTTATATTTTATACTATATTTAAAAATAAAATATTTATATTACCATTTAAATTTTATTTTATATATCATTTAAAGAATATATTTTTATTATTACATAGAATTTAGTTTTAAATTAATGAATTCACCAAAATAAATCAT